>CM026576.1:12058577-12232788 GCA_000180635.4 Pristionchus pacificus
GAGAAAGAGGAGGAAGGAGGGAATAGTCAAGGGACTGTTCACTGGGAATTGAAAAAGTGAATGAGGAAACGGAAATAGGAACAGTCGCTTATTCTTTGTCACTTAGAAGAAAACAACTGAGGGAATGAGAAAGAAAAGGGAAAGGACAGGTTAAGAGAACGAATAAAACCTCTATCGGCATCGTTACTTTACCTTCTAGTGAACTACTTATGGTAAATAATAGAGAGAAAAGATAAAGATCAAAGATCAACAAGGTCGTCGAACTCATTGAGAGATGTTATGATCCCAGAATAACAATGGCGCACTTTCCCTCGTGAATGGAGGAAACAAGTGAACTTTTTAAAAGACCTACAGTATCCTTCGGTAGATCATTTTCACCCCTCTTCTCCTCTTTCTCTCTCTCACTACCATTCTCTTCTCTTCTTACATCTGCAGATACAATAATACGTCTCTCTAAGGGGGGATTCATCTACAGCATCTCAATGACTACTGCGAGGGTGGAAAGAGAGAGGGAGAGGGGGGGGGGAGGAGGAGGAGAGGGTGATTGGGTATTCACCCCCAGTCCCCTTCCCTCCTACTGGTACTATTGAATATCCATAGCAGATGGAGAAGGGGAAGAGGAAAGGAAAGGGGAGGGAGGGGTGATAACTGATTGTCTCCTTATCACTTGTGACCATCCCTCTATCCCCTTCAACCCCTCTTAGACTGTTAGACGAGACAGAGATGGAGCATTACAAGTGTGGACATATCAACGAGGTCAAATACCAAGGAAACCACATCTTGCAAATAGGGGTAAGCTTGTGTAAATTATGAGTGTACTTCGGGAACACCGGTTGATTTAGGAGCATGATGTCACAAAGAGAGTACGTTTTGTGTTTTTATGTAATTCCAAATCTGAATATTTATGTTAATCCTGGCCTATTATTGACCTCTGCATCACCATGATTATTTGAGATGGACGATAGATGATCATAGGGGGAATAAGGAAGAAAGTAATGAAGGAAGAGATGAAATGAACAACGGATCACCATAACAATCCACTTTCAATTACATCAAGTAAAAACAATTCCCAGTCTTTTCCATATATTTGGTAAGCCTGGTTATGCATTCAGTCTTTTTTACTCATTTCACTTTCGGAAGTGGAGCTTATCGAGAGAAAAGAGAGGAAGAGAAAGAGAAAAAAAGAGAGGGGGGGGGGGTAGAGTGAGAACCCCCTTCCTCTCTCTTTCAGATCATATGAGACACATTTATCTCCCTCTGTCTCTCTGATAAGAGTGAGACCAGGTGTGAAATAAATTGAGTTCTGGTTCTCTTTCGTGATTTTTCCCTCAGAATTTCCAACGAATCGGGAAAGAAATTGAACAATCAAAGTTCTCCAATCACGAAAACGGCCAAAAATGTTGTAAAAGACGAAAGAGTCTTGTCTAACTCGAGAGCACTTGTGATAATGAATAAGAAGAGGAAAAAGAGAGATTTGAGCCATCGAATCGGTGAAGTATTTGAGTGAAAATTGAATAGAAGAGAGAGAGGAAGGAGAAAACTGAAGAAGAAGTGGTTGAATGAGAAGTGAGAGACAGAGAATGGAGAAGGGGAAGAGAGAGAGAGAGGAGGAGAGAGGGGGGGAGCTCATTCTGGGAGGTGGGACGGAGTAGTGTCCATGCCTGGTAGAGGAATGGAGAAGGAGGAGGGGAGGGGGAGGAGAGAGTGAACAGCGGCACTAATTACTACTTCCGCTCTCTCCCTCCCATCGTGGTAAAAAGTGAGATGAGAAATGGGTTTGGAATTGGAAGAGAGAAGAAAAGAGAGAAAGAATGGAGGGAAATTCCAGAAGATGCCATTGGAAAGAGGAAGAGAGAAGGGAATGGTTAATCTATCCGTATTACCCTTCTATCTCTCACTAGATCGAGAGTACATTGGGAGAAAGGAAATTGATGCCATCTTCACACCTTCTATCGTTCATCTCACAAGTTCAACTCTATTTCACCATTTTAAAGTAGGGAAGGGAAAGTACAGAATAGTGCATTTGATCTCCCTTATAGAGATCACGAGGATGAAGAGGAAGAGAGAAGGGAGGAATTCAGAATGAGGTGAGAGAGACGAGGACGAGAGAGGGAGGGAGAGGGGGTACTCTCACAGGGTCAACACAAGTGAACACTCGTCGTGTCAGTCTCTGTCTCTCACTCTAATGGGTAGATCATTCTTCCTTTCTCTCTTCCAGATGTCTTTATTCTATCCCCATGGATACACATCCTTCTATTAGTCAGACAGGTGGTATGAATTAGTCCCTTCTCTCTCCTTCTAAGAGACCATCCCCACAACAGACCACTGCCAACAACAATCTCTCTCTCTCTTCCTCTCTACAGTAAGTACAGACGGAGCTGTTGACTGTGATGAGAAATGAGAGAGGGAGGTCAGGATAGACTATACATTGCATCTGCAGAGAGGACACTCACAATATCAATAGAATGGCCAGTTAACGGGTAGGTGGATGTGCCAATGAGAGGGATAACTAACCGTATGAAGGGGAGTTCTACTCATTCGATCATCTTCTCGTAGAGTATCGACTGTCGATCGAACTCCTCCCATTATATGACTGCGTACCCACTCCAGTTTGAATTATTGACGATTAGAAGGAAGATTCAATCTGATATGATTGAAGAAATAATCGTACAGATTGTGTAACTGAATGGACGGACGAACGAATGAAGAAGAGAGAGAAGGGACGGACACATTTATCTGTGATGTACAATGGATGGAAAGAAGAGAAGGAAGAAGACGGAAATCAGACGAATCTAACGAGCGACGAAGAGATGATCATGATGGAGAAGAGAGGGGAGGAAGGGAGGAGGATGGAGGGATAGAGAAGGGGCAAAGGAAGAAAGAACTTATCCCCCTTCAAGACTCCTCCCTACTCTCACCGCATGAGAAATATTGAGAGAAGAAAGATGAAAGTAGTCGAAGGATGGAAGAAGATGTTAGAGTGGAAGGAGGAGGAGAAAAGGAGAAGAGAAGGGGGATAGACTACCCAAATACCCAAGGGAAAATTAACATTCACATACAAACGATCACTCAATCTGCTAACAACCGTTCATACCACAATAGATAGAAACGATAACAACCCAAAATAAGAATGGAGAGGAGGGATGTATCGTAGTGACCTCACATGAAATCATCAGATAGATTTCCATTATCTCCTCCCAGATTATTAGTTGATTCATCAACAACAACATCTTCATAATTCCTCAATCTCCTTATTCTTTCCTTCTCTTCAGCTTCCTTTCTTTCTCTCTCCTTCTTCACTTTATCTTCTGATCTTTTCTGCTGTCGTTCCTTTGCATCTCGAGCATCTCTCTCAGCCCTTAACCAAAGACATTAAGGATGGAGGATAGAGGATAGAGGAGGACTATCAATTCAACTATGTAGTAGGGAAGAACTACTCGAATGAAAATAGAGAAATAGAGTCACGTTCAATACCATCTTGTCAATCAATTGATCATAGGGACTGAATGGTCAGATTGACACTTCCCACTACTGTCACTTTATCCACTAGATGGGGTCCCTAGAATGATCAATCTAGTCGTTTAAATGGCTGCATCAAATTGCGTGCCAATCAGTCATGTGGTGATAGAACGTTCAAAATTCAATCTGATAAAATCGAAAAACGAGATCAACGCTGCCAATCAGTCAGTATCAACTACCGCCTGTCAGTCTTTGAAATGACCATTCCAAAGTACAAAACTATGCACAAGCCTTATGCAATAGATAAACGGGTACAATCTAACCTGTAATCGATTTTCTCCTTCTTCTCAGTCTTATTCAATCGATTGACAATCGCATTGATTCTCTTCTCGATCTTGCATCTCTTAACTGCGTGTTCACTATGGAATCCAACCTGAAATCACAATTTATCCATTCCAATTCACTAAATATAAATATATTCTTGATCTCTCTCATTGCCATATCTCTTCTTCCCCACCTGTCCCACTGCCATATCTCCAGTCTTCTTCAGATTGGACCACATTGTGTACACTATTCCTATGTTATTCATCTTATTTCCCTCGATGGAATTAGCCTTGACCAATTGACAACAATCGTCCAGCTGCAATCAATTACCGTTCCAATCCCCTCCCCTCTTCACATACCAATTCCTGAGGTATAGTATGTATATTCATTCCCTGTGGCAATCGTAGATAGACGTGAGCAGATGACAATTTGTCTACGTGAAACCACACGTCTTCAGGCCATCCGAATCTATAATGGGACTCGTTCACCTTTTTACCTGTATGAAATAAAAGAATGGGCATACTATCTGTCTATACTTGAAGATGAATGAACTAACTCGATGAGATCTTCGTTCTCCACCTTATCCACTCCCATATACAACAATACGGGAGGCTCCACTGCCGTCGACATGAATTTGATTACCATCTGCAATAAATCAATAGTCATACTGTAGTTGTAGCTGATTGTGTATCTTGTATCTCGAAAGGATATCTCTACAATGGCTACTCTTGCTCTTGACGGGAGTCATCCCTCACTTTCCACTACAATGGGTGGAAATTCATCTCTCTGGGGATCAACATCTCGTCTTTTCGCACCCTCTAGAGTACACTCATAACGGGAAGAGAAGATATGGGAGAATGGAATCTGGAAGGGATGAGATAGATATGGACACAAGAAAACAACTTGTCAGTCCACAACGAGGAGATCATTCAAGTCTATTCATCACTTTATTCCATGTGTCAACATAGTCATAACAGACAACAATGATACTCTCGATAACAATCAAAGTATGGAGAAATATCAAAATCCTATAAAGCATCAATTCAACTGGCTATGAAACTAACGACAACTCAACGGTCTCTAAGAGGGAAAATGAAGTAAACACAGTCTGTGATAACCGTCGACAGAAGAACAAAGACAATGATCAATGATTGAATGACAGAGATCAATGAATGGAGCATTCTTCATGATGAATAGGTGATACGATCAATACTCTTTACCTAAATCTATCCAATGATAAGTCCCATTCCGAACTTGCCAGCATTCTTCTGGTGGTTTAGCATTCCCGAAAGAGCAAGAGTGAACGGAAGAGTCTGAATAACACTATTTCTTAATGAAAAAAAAACATTTTAATAATAACATCTTCCGTATCTCGAAGTACTTCCTTACGAAGTACTCACCTGTGATAGTCTCTTCTCCAATACTCCAGCCACAGTCCAGTTAGTATCAACCGATGCTCGGAAGGTCACTCCCTCATCGGGAAGCTCTGCTTGGTACGCTACCGTAGTTACGGCCTGCAATTTATGATTATTATTTTTGGTATCCAAACAAGATCCCAAATTTATGTTATCAGTTATTTCTTTGTCCTATTTTTTACACATTACAACATTTCCTACATGAATCAATGATTTTATTTTCTTATTGTTCAAATATCAATGAACAAATTTTTAGAAAAGCCCGTAGAAAAAGTCCATAGATAGATCCCTCAGAGAGCTCAGGTTAAACCCAACACGGTCTAAAACAATATAAAAACCAGGAAAATTTAAATGCATTTTAGCACTGACATTTCTACTCAATTTCACAATATTACAATAATACGTCGAAATCAATAAAACTCACGTCTCCGTGCATTGCATTGGCAGTAAACTCTATTCCGAAAGCAAGATTAGCAGCCTGCTTGTGGAAGTAAGATGCGTGAAGAGAAGCCTTCGAGATGGCAACAGCTCCCACCCAATTAGGGGTAGTGTAACGAGCTGCTGTGGTTACTACCGAGAAACATCCTCCTGAAATGTCAAACATGATAAATCAATTACAATTTCTTCAAAAACAGATGTACGCCATAATTATAACACCCATAAAAATCATACCGGGCATTCTAGGTCCGTACGAGTTCATGTACTCGATTCCAACATCGAATTTATCTGTCAATTTTCTGAGGTACTGAGCTACGAATACTCCACTGTCATTGAGAATGTTCGTGTTAGCCAGAGTGATACCCGCAGTATAGAGGTCCGTTCTGCAAACAAATATTAACTAAATAAACGGATAATCGACATGAAATAATATGTCGACAGCTCCACAAGTAATCTACATATAAAATAGTTTTACTGCATTAAGGTAGCAGTTGAGGACTTATCAACTGTGCATACGGGAGTGGGTATCCTAACTGTAATTGAGCATGCACTAGGGTGATGCAAAGTCTCGGATTCCAATAATAAAAAAGAAACGAACCGTCTCTCGAAGGATCCTTGAGCTCCTGCAATTTCTCCCTTCTGAACTTGCGCTTGCAGCTTAGTACGCCACCTGAACGCGACCAATAATAACACAGCAACAGTTAACACTAACAAATTATTAGAAAGTTATAAATGTTGTCTCTGATCTCATAGATCAGAGATCGACAATTATTTTAAATTTAATTTCAACTAACTTGGGTCCAAATTGGTGCAGGATGGTCGCAGTGGTATTTCCAGATGCATCGGTATCACCAAGAATAACGGGATAAGCCTGAAGCGAGTGATGAATAACCCCCGTGTTTGTTTTGCGATTATATTTAACAAAAGTAACTCTTATATTTAAACCGATTCTAACACATTAAATCATACCTCTCCAGGTCCTTGGACATTGCTTCCGACGTAGGTTGCTCCAAATTTGTATCCAGTCATGTTAGGTGATATGTTCAGGGTGTGCGACACCTGAATGAGAAAGATTACATCATTGACTTAAAGCAGCCCTGATCTTCAAACGACTAATCGTGATTGGCTTACTTGGAAGTGTTGAGAGAGACCTTTCTGGACAGCAACTCTGCATCCTTCGAAGACCATGGGGAAAACATCTTGAGCTCTCCGATGAAGCTCGTCGTAAGACCCAGGATTGCGACTGGGAGGTGCACTGGGAGGAGGCGCCGCGGGCTCGGACATGACGGCGCTGAAATTTTTTGTATGGTGGGTGAAATTTCACGCAGAAGAAGTAACGACAATGAAAACAATGAATTAATTGAGAAAATGAATTTAAAAAGACTCGAAAAAATTGGGCTTGCGAGTTGTAGGCACATCAAGAGAAGGTTTGAAACAGACAAGCATGACCCTAATGAGGTTATAGTGAGATTTTCAAGAGTAGAGCGACATTGGAAAGCCGAAAAATCGATAATTGATGAAAATCATTGAAAAATGGACCATTTTCGCCACCGCATCTGAAAGTGCAACCAGGAATTTCTGTTCGAGACATTGCAATTTGTGAAGTACACAACGTTTGTTTGTGTACTAAAAGCCGGCTGTGATTACGGTATGTTCTCCTTTTATATTGATTAATCTATATTTAGGATGAATATCGCTGTAAATTTACACTGAGAATTAAAGAAAAAAATATAATAAAAAAATTCATCATGAAAAGTGCAGATCCAAGAAGCTTTTCTCACTCTTTCTGTATTTCTGATATTGCAAAATTATCTACAGGGAAATATATTTAGCAACCTAATTTTTTAACTAAGTGTAAAAAGAAGCATTCATTTACAATGCGAAACTATTTCATATTCCATCGGAATATGAAATAGTTTCGCATATTTCAGACATGTCTTCAAATAAGATTAGCATTTTTCTGAAACAGAGATCAGCAATAAGATACATGAACCAACGACATTGGTACATAAATCACCTTATCAATTAGTCTACCAACCGTTTATCATGGTTCTCAACATACAAGTTTATGAACAAGAGAAAATGATATGTACATTAAATTAAAGATCTAGACATTTCTGAGGGATGTCTTGGAAGATACTCTCATCGCCTTTTCTCGGTTGCATATCCTCAAAGAAGTAATCCATCCGACTAAGAGTGCTCTCCCGAGGAAAGAAGATCTCCCATCGATAGGATATGTCTGAATTACGCAAATCGATAATTGAAAAAAAGCGAATAGATGTGATACCAGTCTTGAAGTTGGAGTATGCGGATACAAGTGATGCATGTTCTCCTTCGATGAGTAAATCAAGTGGAGGTTCACCCTCATATGCATTCACTTTAGTAATGTGATCATGAATGAGAAGTTGTTCTGGATGATCCTTCTTTGGCACATTGATCAATCCCATTCTGAAATTGATTGATGCATCATTTCCCCTGAAATGGTCCATACCCAGCGAAAAAGTTTTTGTAGGTCATTCCTGGAATCTTGGAGCATTCGGAAAAGTCCTGTAATTATTAGAATGAAGAGGGTATAGATATAGGCACTCACGTTAGTAACATTGTATGCGACAGTCTCGGAAATGTACAATTTGTATTGGATGTCTGGTGCTACTCCGAACTCAATTAAATATTCATTGATTATCATTACAAGTAATATGATTTACCTGATAGAATAATCTTTTTCCTTGAGCATCTTGAATCCATACGATCTTGGTTGATGTAACCTACAGTATCTCTTCCCTTCTCTCTTATTTCCTTCCTATCGAACCTCGAATAGAGTTTGACTCCCATCATCGCTCACAATTGTATAAATGGACACGTTTCCTTCCGCACATTCTTGATCTATATTCCAGGGAAAGTAATTTTCATCATATTGCTCATCATGCTTCTCGGCTAAAAGAAGGAAAGTTCAAAGATCAAATAGAGATTTCATACAATTGTATACAGAGTAGACGACAGCGACAACTCCTGCAGCAAGGAAGAGAATACCGAGGATAATTCGGAGAAGGATTGAGAACCACTGAAGAGAAATATGGAACAGGATGAAGAAGAGAAGGATTTACCGAGAATGATCCATAATTGGATACAAGAGAGACATTGCTCCCCCAATCTTCACCCGTCTCCAAACTTCTGAAATCATTCTTTTACCGTCAAAAATCTGTATGTACTTGCAATAGTTTTCATCAGTAAAAAAGATCAATGATAACGTAAAAAATACAAAAATAAACTGACTTCTCGTCACTCTTGTGCAGAGTCATGGTGGGGAAGAGCTATTTCACCCTTATCTCTCCCTCTTTTCCATTGATTCACTCCGTCATTTTACAGCCCCCCTCGCCAGATAATTGGAGACGATTATGTTTCTGATCTCTTTCATTTGTATATATATATATACATATTAATGAAACAAGAAACATCAAAAGACGAGAAGAAAGTTTACATGAGAATTTGCAGAAACGAAGACGCTCATTATTGTTTTGAAGACGATTTAGAATAAAATTAACTGAAAATATTGTATCTATGAAGACAATATTTTGAATATTGTAGATGAAAGGACTCTAACTATCAGCCTCAACAAATAAAAATAATAATACTATTTGTATGAGTGACCATCTGATCGTCTCTCTTTCTCTCTATTACTCGCTTCTCTCCTTATCTCCTTATTCATCATTTTGAATGACTCGATCGCACGAAGTTTCCATCTCTGATACATCGTCTCTTGATCTATCTGATGATCTACCCCCTCCATCACCTATTCCTCTATCTCCCATCGACCTCCCTTCATCCCTTGATGTTCCTCCTTCTCCCGTTGACCATCGAAAACAACGATTTCCATCGACCAATCTAACTGAAGATTTTGTCAAAATAAGTGAGTTCTCCTTTTTTCTCTTTCGAATCATCATAATAATTGTCTTTCAGCTTGGGAGACAGAATCAGTTCAATCTGATTCTTTCTGTACTTCATTCTATAATGCGATTTATCCTGAAAAATTCGTTCGATGGTTCAGAGGTATCCTTTCTTCTTCTCTCTTTTTCGTTCCTTCCCCTCTTCAGGTCTTCCTCGATCCATGCGAATTCTTCTCATAGCATCTCTCTTTCTTCTTCTCCTTTTAATCTCAATAGGAATAGTAATGTTAATAATCTTCGTAATGCCAGGAGGGGATGATCCACCTCCTTATGAACCTCCAATCACAGAAGGTCCAGTTATTCCACGAGGAAAGATTGCAGCAGTTAGTCGTTGAGATGGTTGCGGATCGATAATCTCACTTTGTAGATGGGTCAATTCGCAATTCCCATTCCATATTCTTCAATGCAAACGCTCACTCCTTCTCCTGATTCTTCTTCTGTCTTCTTCGCTTACGATAATATCAATACACTTACTGTTATTGAGAAGACGAATACAGGAATAGAGACGAAAGCAGTGAAAGTCGATGGAATGAACCATGATGGATGTTTTGTTAGTCAACGTATCTTGATGCAGCTAATCATCAATCATCTTCAGGACTATTTCCCTTTGTCATTCTCATCAAAATCCGATTCAATCTCAGCCAATCTCATTCCTTGGTGCTGTTCTTCACCCTACAATTCATTTTGTTATGCATTCAGTGAGTTATTTCTTCATTATCTTTCATAACTCTTCAATATTAATTCTTTTCTTTCAAAGATGCTCCAACCCCAGTTGACAACAGTGTTCTCGTCTATAAATCCTTCCAGGATAATGCCCTTTACTTCACAGTAAGTTGCGACAATTAGATTAGATAATATGCGAAATGCGAAAATGATAAACTTACGAGATGGAATGTAATTAATACGTCAACGTCTTTCTATTTGCAGACTTTGACTCAAGTGGGAAACTACTGCAATATGACAAATTATCGAATAACTAATGATCAATCTTCACAAAATCTCCACACTGAACAATGCTATGGTCATTTAGTGGTGAGTCCGTAGGCAAGAATCGAGCTAACGCATCTAAGAACCGACTTGAAAATTTTCAATCTCAATGGTATCTAGACCAATCTCAAAGAGAGTCGAATTTACATAAAGAATGATGCATATTTTCACCTGTTAAAATGTGTTGACACCCTAGTTGTGTACTAAAGGCAGTCCGAAAATGCAGATAGGAGGAGTAGATACTATACCACGTTATCAGTATTAGGCGAAAAGAATATTAATCATAACCTTTCCTCATTATTATGACTCCATCAACCCAATTTCAGCCAGTTCAAGCGGCTTCTTCCACTTACTGCAGTGATAATTCAAACACATCCCTTATCACTTCCGTCCTTCTCAATGATAATTCCCTCCATGCATCCGACGGATCTTCCATATATTCAGTATATCCATTCACTTCTGATTCAATCCTCATTGATCAATTACTCCTTCAATATCGATTAGATCAAATAATGATAGGAGCAGTGACTGAATGGGGAGCGTCCATTGCTCGAGTTAAAGATTCAACTCTTTCTCTTCTCCAATTCACTCCATTTCTTCCCTTTTCGGGAACTCTTCGAGGAGCTTTCTTTGATATTCAAAGTAGTCTAACACTCTTTCATTCAATAGATAATGGTCGTTCAATGTGGATCTCAGAATATGCATTCTCTTGGATTGAATAAACACACGTCCATTACATTTCTACAATGAAAGTCAACAATCGTGACTAGAAGAAGGGAATGAATCAGTGATTTAAGGAGTGGAATGAATTCCTATTCTCTGCATTGGTTATGAAGGAGGTAATAATTGTTTCTTCTCAATAGATGGCCTTTCTTGATCTCTTCTTTCGAATCGATGCTCCAATTTATATTCTCCACTCTTTCGATTCTTGCACATGAGATGAATACACATTATCAGTCCTCCCACCTGCAAAAAGAACCAATTTATTCGATTGCACCCATTTACTGACTACAGTCCTGGCGATTCCCCCAGTGAAAACGGAGCGCTCCGGGTGACCCCGGGTGACCCCCAGTGACCCCACGCTTCGTACTCTTTCAATAGTTTTTAAAAAGTCGCCAATTTGATTCCATCGTGTTCAGCGTTCGATTCTGCATCGATTCATATACAAACATATAAAAATAATTAAATTTTTATTAATTAAAATAATTTTCAAAAAAAAGTGAAGAATAAAACGATTCGTGCATCAAAGAGTACACTTCCGATATTTATGCGCAGCCGATGCAAAAAGTATTTGCTAAATAGCGTAGGTGTACTGTTCGATGCACGAATCGTTTTAATCTTCACTTTTTTGAAAATTAATTTAATTAATTAAAATTTAATTATTTTTATATGTTTGTATATGAATCGATGCAGAATCGAACGCTGAAGACAATGGAATCAAATTGGCGACTTTTTAAAAACAATTGAAAGAGTACGAAGCGTGGGGTCACTGGGGGTCACCAGGTGTCACCCGGAGCGCTCCGTTTTCACTGGGGGAATCGCCAGGACTGTATTTTCCTATTGGTATCTTACGGTAAGAGAGATGAATTCCTTTGAACAGAGGCCTGTTTCCCTCTTTCTCTCATCCATTCTTCTCTCTTTTGTATCGAGATTGGGGTCTCCCAATAAAAGGCAGTGAATAAAATATAAATATGGAAGCGACAGAGAAGAAAAGAGACTTCCTCGCTCGACTTTTGTTGTTCAGTAGGTCAAAAGAGGGGAATGGAATTGAGGAGAGAGGAGATTCATGGAATGAGAAGAAGGAAGGTGTTAATTGATGAGATGTCGTGAGAAGTGTCACTCATCATAGTGAAACATGAGATGAAGAGGGAGGAGAGGGAGAGAGAGAGAGGATGATCGTGTATTCCAAAATGGAGAATAATCGTTTTCTTATTTGTATCTTTACTGGAATACACTATTCTCCCATGGCACAGTCTACATCTATTCCAAGAGAATAAAGGAAAAACAGCAATGAATCAGAAATAATAATCGGAAGTTTGGTTGGGAACACTAGCAAATATATCCATCATACATCTATTTGTCTGTCTGGGAATGGATAAAGATAGAAGATAAACTGACTCCAAGAGCAATTCCCACTTGAGCAACCATGACGATCATATAGAGTTCCAATCGACCCATACTCTGTCTCATTTGGACGATGTCTTCGAAGAGATTCACTAATTTAGAGTATTCTTCAACGAAAAGACGCATTCGCATCTCACGTTCCATTGAAGATCTGAAGATAATGAAGGAATCAGAAGATAGAAGGGAAGAACAAAGAGGAATGAAGAGAGAGAAAGGGGGGAGGGAAGCAAGGAAGCGTAAGGAAAGGACTGCAGCTTACAGAACATTCCATCGATGGAAAAGAGAAACGGGAATAGTTTATAATTAAAGCGGAGGACGATGAAATTGAGAAGAAATAGAGACGAAAATGAGAAGGAGTCATGATAATCTAGAGAGAGGGAGAGAGAAGGGAGGAGGGGGAGGAATGAGGGAGGAGAGAGTAGGAGGGAGGCCAGTCCTCAATATAATCCACCCTCCATTACTCAAGTCCTGACTGAAACTCGACTGGTACGAAAGAAGAAGTTTGTTGGTGTGATTTAGTGAGAGATGCATTGCCTATTCCCATTCGTTAGTGTTCGATGAACATAATGTAATGATTGACGTCATAAATCATCATCAGGAGATAATCAGATGACATATGAGATAATCATCGGTGGTCTATGAATTATGCTCAGTTGTTACCGCTTCTGTAAGACAAGGAAGAATATAATTTATATAAAGAGATCAATATTTATCACAATTAACAAATAAATAGTGATAACTCGTTTCGATACATAGAGTACACCGTCAAATGAATGAATAGATCACATAGAATATCGATTAACCTCCCCTGACTGCCTCTTGTGCCGAGTTGAGGAATGATGAGAATCCACCGAACAGACCTACAATTGGGAGAACGTTGATTTATTCATTTCCTTCGTATCCTACCTCCACCTCCTTTGGCTTTGTATTCTCTAGCTTCAGATTGGAATCGATTCTCTTGAAGATTCTCGAAAGCAGCGCATTTTTTGTCCTTGAGGATATTGGGGAACTGAAATTAGTCATTGAATGAGAATATATCCAGTTATGGTCTACTCCTCTCTTCCGGAAGTTTATGCTGTTATTTAGGAACGACACGTTTTCGGTCTACTTACTCTTACTTCTCTACACTCCTATTCAATATTTTGTATCATCTAAACTCAATTTCTCCTTACATTTCCAGCAGTGGTGGCAGCTTCAAATAGAACATTCGTCTGTACTTTAGCTCCTTCCAATTCATAGTCGATCACAGTGTGTTGACAAGCGAGAAGAGTATCGGGAGCGCGTTTAGAAACGAAATATTCGAGTAGTTCCGAGTTGGTCGGAGTGTATGATCCTTGCTGAAAATATTGCATTTGTTAAATTAACGTAAAAGAATAAAGGAAAAATAGAAGAATATGAACTGACATCAAGTGAATTGGCAGCGAGCCACTCCGCAATGATGGCCAATTTGAATGCTTTTCCAAGAAGAGGATTGTCGATTTGAGCGAAGAACTCCTTCTCCTTCTGTAACAAGACTATTATTTTTCTTATTCGTGCAATGAGAGCGAGGAATGCGGCACCGGGCCTTCAACTTACCTCTGGTCTGGTCTCAGCTCTCTCGAAGAATTTCATCCAAATATCAACAGCTCCTTCCTTCTGCCAATAATCTTTCTGCCAAACAGACTTCGAAAATGCCGAGCACATTGTGAATTCAGGATCTTCAGGAGGAGGACACAAACGGACTGTAAGACTGAAAGAGAGCAATTAGTTAGACATCAATTACACACAACAGACTAACGAACCGATATGTCCTCTGTCCAGTAGCTCTGCACAGATTTCCATCTGTATTATCCAGCAGCTTCAGTTTGCGCGATTCCTTGCACCTTCAATATTTATACTATTATGGAATCGAAAGTCGAAGGTTGCATACCAATCACAGTAGAAGCATTCTCTACCACACGTGGCTACATCCATACAACGGAGTTTGCCAATCGGCTGAATAGAAACATCCAATTTCATCGCAAGTCTCTCGATGTGAACTCCTGAAAGATTTCAACTTTGCTGTTTTGAATGCAGTGAATTCTTCATAAAACCGAACAAAATAGTATAGAATGTAAATCATACCGGGAGGAAGAGTGACATCAATTCCCATATCGAAGCAACTTGGCCAAGTGAGATGAACTGTTCCATCTCCGTCACGATTGGAAGGAGAACTGGAAGAAAAGAATGAATGAAGATGAATAAGGGAAGAATGATCTCACTCGAATGAAGGATTGGCCAATTTGATAGGTGCAGTGCAGTTCTTTCCTGTTGTTTCCTTGCAACAAGGAGCAGATCGATAGTCTTTGAGACGAGTAACGAATAGATTCTTCGAGATTACTGCCTGTAAAGAGAATGATCGAATTACTAAGTTATCAAGAACAATGGTGGTTGTTCATTGAACAAACTCTGTAAATAAAGAGCCCTTCATCTTAACAGTTAATTAATAGTATGACTAACCTCATATGACCTTGGTCCAGTCTTCTTCACAGTTCCTGTTCCAATGGGAACATCTTTGTCATTGTAGACCACCGTATTTCCGTTCTTATCGGCCACTACCTGTAGAAATTGAGTAATATTTAAAAAATTCTAACAATATACATAATGAAGACAAAAAAAAACAATTCTGCAAATAAATATCCCACCTTTCCCACAGATTTTCCTTGTCCATCATAGCACTGGGATACTCCGGGAGTCTCAGCTGGAATATTCAGTTTCATTTGTCTATCGAATTCCGAATATTCCTCACCAGTGCAATGATACTTATCACTTCTTCTTCCGAAAAGAGATTCAGCGAAATCTCCAACAGCTCCATTCTTTCCTCCTGATTCAAGTGTTGCCTCTGTCTTTCCTCCACTCTTCTTGATCGTGTACGCGTAATCCGCCTTCTTCTTCTTTTCCTACAATCGACTCGCTTCAAACGTTGAACCTTTCTCGTTCTGCGCTACTTAAACATTTTCTTTCATTTCTCACGAGTCGGTTGTCTTTTTCTGTTCGTCTTTACATTAAATCAAGCTCTTGTGAGGGAAGAGAAGGAACTTATCTTTATCCTCCCGACCCATTCTTCTTTCTATTGTTGTTCACCTTATCAAAGTATGAGATATCTCCGGTTCCTGAGTCATTATTCTGACTGTGAGGATCCAATCCAAAGTCGTACTTATCGTTATGAGCTTCGAATACAGTATCCTGAAGGAAGTGGATGGATCAATAATCGAGAAGGAATGAACTACCTCGAGATTCTTGAGTGATCCCTTGGCTACAGTATCTAGATCATATTGCCCATCTGCCTTGAGAAAGGCGTGTCTCTCGTTTCCAGCCTCACTTGTACGAAGTTGAGCTCTGAATACATTGGATACGGTAGTGTCCTCTGGTCATTCGATGAGTCAGACTCCTCACTTATGTTTCCCAGCAGTAGCAATTCCTCCCTTCTCTCCAATTTTCTGTACTTGAGCCCTCTGTCCATCGGGTCCTTCAGCTACAGCGATGTTTCCCTTAATTACAACCCTCTTTCTCGTTGTTACAATAAGAGTAAACCTTGGCGGACGCAGATAGTTCCTTTCCCGTGTTGAGCAATTGAATGAGCACTCGTTCAGCATTGGATGCGTCCAGGGAAACCTATGTTAGGATGGGGTCATGACTACACAATCGAAGACGGAAAGTAGATCTCACCTTCTGAACTTCCTTCTGTTTCTTATCCAACCACGATGAATCAACATCGATGTGCTTCCTCTTTTCATTGTAGGATACGTGATTGGGATTGACATGAGGGCCAACGGAAGTGTCTCGTAGAGGAATCTCGAAGGATGACAAAAGAGGAAGAAATATGAGAAGAATGAGAGGAGATGTACCCATCTGAGATGATCTGATTGAGAAAGAGGAAGGGACAGAGGGAAGGAAGGAGGGAGGGACAGTCTAAGTGATCGATAGGGCAGAGAAGAGCTATAATGGAATGAATAGATAAGAGAAGTGGCTGGATGAATGGGAATTAGGGCGAGAGAGAGAGACAAGGGAAATGAGTGAGAGAAGAGGATGAAGCTGCTGAGTCAATGAAGGGGCTGGTTTATATGAGAGATACGAAGCGGTACCCTAAGGGGTGAAAGGTTGATGAGAGAGAGAGAGAGAAAAGAAAGGGAAAAGAAAGAAGAGTTGCCAAGAGGAATGATGCACTTTATTAGGCAGTCCAATGATTCACAACTCGAGAAAAGAATGAGTCAGTGCTTTACAATTCGAGATAAAACGGGGAACATAAATAGAAACACTGGTCTAATGATGCTGCATCTTATTGTACATCTACAATAATGTAAACTATTAGTATTTAGAATCAGCTAAATCGCTCAGAGATATGCAGAGGTGCCTATGAAATCGAGATCAATTGTTGAGAGAAAAAAGATAATAATCAGAAGAATGGCCATCGAGCTGAGAGACGAGAGCGAACTTTACGAACTCTATAATGGAACAATGAGTAGTTGATTTCAGAATAGAACACTTACCTCTTCTTTGTATTGAAGTGTATATATTTCCTTGGATGAATCCATTCTTCACAAGGTTTCACTCTCCTTCCATCTAATGCTGCAGCCATCAAATCGATGAGAACTCCATCAAGAGTCAGATCGGATAGACAACCAGAGAAATTAATAGAATGCAGTCCTCCAGTTCGTTCTTCGATTTTAGGAATTCCACCTGTGAATAGAGAGAAATGCTAAAGGAAAGCAGAGACTTGATACCGATGTAAATGTTTCCATCGACATTGAGCATGGCGAGAATTCCCGATGATTGCATAATCACCATTTCATCTCCATCAATGGCAAGAGTCGCATCGCGACCTGATTGTGAACAATATTTGCTCTTAGATATTTAATATATCTTGTTATGACCAATCATGTTGTGCCCAATTATACAATTGCTTCATATTTCAGTAGACATAGCGTTACATATGTAGATCCTTCTCAGTTTCATTCAAACTCATGCTATATTTTTACTTCTTTCCTTTTCCGTTCTATCTTTTTCACACAGATATAGCATTGTTGCTCCATTTCTCACGGCTCATTAAAAGCATTTCTTCTCATAACTTTGAATCCCTCAACAACAAAACAATTACTGAGTACAGAGTAGTCTCACATGAGAGGGATCTCTGCCCAATAATTCTTTCCCCTAAATGGAATTCATCATTTCCTACAATAATCCCCTTCTCGCATCTAAATTAGACTCGCAATTTCTTATTGCTTCATTTTCATCATAGAAAACATGTGTGTTTCACGCCACTTTAATTTCTGAGTCCTTAAATGGAATACTGACGTATTTCTCACTTCCTTATTAGTCTCGAGTTTGTACCTCAAGAGAAGGAATGATTTACCCTTTCTCGATATTCCAACAGTGTGTTCCTCTCCATCGTCCATTCTCCTTCTACTTCTTCCCTTGGCCACTCCTCCACCCAATTCGTATCTAAAATCGCATTAGTTGTTGCACATTTATCCTCGAAATGTGAACATCATTTTAAATATCTCAAGATAGACAAAATAACGAACGCATAAATCAAGTATCCTTCTTCCAAATAAATGGAGAAGTAATCCTCTCCTTCAATAGAAGTGTCCGCGTCTTGGCCTTGCCAAAGAATCAACTGGAATTAAAATGAGACCGTACACAATTTCAATCATCATTTCACTTTGATGAGACAGACAAATTAGTCTACAGGAAAATAACCGTTTTCATTTCATAGAGGAGGACCGTAGATGAACTAAGGGGAAATAAATGATCGTAATGGACGGAATTTATAGCGTGAAAAATGAGAATATCTCACGCCATCTGGAGAAGATGATTTGAATTTGAATGATATCGTTTCTTCTTTCTCCGATGTCAAATGGGGAAATTCATCAGATGAAATTTCAATATAGGCCGTTCCATCGAAACGTGCTACTCTGTCGATGGGTTTGACTGCAATTCAATGATCATGTTTGAAATGTTTGAATCAACCTGATTCTCTATAGAGCAAAGTTTTGAACATGAACACATAATGAGATTCGATGCAATTGGATATAACTGATAACTACATCACTTTCTATGTGTATGACTCATAATTGCGCTGTATTTTAATGAAGTCGATGACTTTACTCACACAGGTCACACAATTCTCCATCATAGTAGAGATGACAGGAACATTCGATATGAGTTGAATTAACTTGATGACAATCTCCATGTTCTCCACAAATCGATTCATCACAATGACAACCTTCAATTAGACTTCACTTCCTTATTTCGAAGTCATAGAAATGACATTTACTCCGCCCACTATTACTTATTTTGATGTGAAAAGAAGGGCTTAGATAGTGAGATTAGTCTTTTTGAAGAGGGCGGAGTCAGAAGGAGAAAGGGGAGGAGTTAGATGAAGGAAAGGGGAACAAGTCAGTACATTGAGTATCCACTCCTATCGGAATGAGAACCTTTCTATTCTCCATTCTCTTTCTAATAGCATTCGCTCATGCTTCTCCTATGATCAAGTAAGTTTCGCTATCTGTTCATTTTTGATTATTTGTCGAGAAATGCGGAGGAAGGGAAAGGGAAGACGTTGTTTGTGATCTTTAGTTTGTAATCCGTTTTCAATTCCACTTCACAAAACAATCTAGCATAAGGGGCTTCAAACCCTCTGCAGAAAGATTTCACTTCCGAGATTTCCATTTGTTCTTTGTTTTATTCATTGCATATTTTCCGATCTAGACGACTTCACGTCGATTTCTACAAACTTCTGAATAAATACGGAGATCAACCTGACGATTCACCCATTCCATACAGGTGATTTAACACCTTTCACATAACAACTACTGAAATGTTCAAGTTGTGCGAACTAGTTCTATCTACTTTAGTCAGTTGATTCGAACGCCAGAAATTGAGACAATTCCCTAACTTGAAATAACTTGACATTTGTTTGAATTGTTAGAGTGTTTGTTGGAAAGAAGTTTTCTCCTCTGCTTCTCCACCCTCCGATTCAATGAAGGGGAAAGAAATGCAGTCATTTCCGTCTACGATAACCTTTTAGACCCCTGTCAGAAACAGAATAGATGAAATGAAGTGGAGAATGTTCATAGATTACTCTCAATCAATTCCTCTTTCAGTTCAAACAAACCAGAAGACGGTCAATGGGTTGGATCAGGATGGAATCAAATGAGTCTCAATGCTTTCCATTCTCTCTAATCAATCGATAAAGGACTCTCAGTTGACTCACCCACGCATTCAGTTGGTTCGGGCTCAGTTAAGGGAACTTCTGTTGTTGGTTCCTGAAATTATTATTTTAACATTCGCTCCCCATTTTTGTAACTGCACCCAGTGTCTAATAAATGTACATATTAGAAAGATAAATTGGGCAAATATGGTGAAAAGAGCACCTCAGTGGTGGTAGTTGCAAGGGCGGGAACTGATGTATCAGAATGGGTTTCGTATACATTATCAGTCATTTCTTGTTCAGTGGGAAGAATCTTAGCATCGTCGTCCTTTTCTTCCTTCACTTCACTCTTGTGTAGAATAGGTTCAACATCAAGAATGGGATGTTCAGTTGTCTCAATCACTTCATCATCTTCATCTTCTTCATCTTCATCCTTCTTCTCTGTCTCTTCAGTCAGCTCTTTTCTCTCTTCAATAGGTTCAGCATCTTCGATAGATATTTCATCTCCTTCATCTCCTTCACTTCCATTCGTGGATTCAGTGGTGGGAATAAATTCCGGTTCACAGCCCTGCATGGGGAATAGATACATTCACAGGAAAACACTGTTATTTCCAAGAAAGGAATACAATATTTTTGTTCACACGTGCACAATTGATAATGAATAACCTCGATATCTCCGGAGTAGAATTGAGTCGGATCGTGTACATTTATGATCTCATCGTCGTATTTTATCTGCATTATTGTTAGGTTGTTTATCTATATTTGGTTCTTGACCCACTTCATAAATGCATCCATTGAATGAAGTAGTAATGGGAGCATTTGTATTGGCCGGTACACCGGGAGGAAGACCTCCAATGAGGATCTCCGTCCCCACCCGTAGGGGAGAAGAGATCTCAGCTAGAGTCTGAATTATGGAATGACCACACAAATTAAATGAATTATTTACTTCTTCTCCCTTCATTATTCTTTGTCTTCCTTCTTCGAATTTGACAGTTAAATCAATGTTCTCTCCATTGTTCACGAGAGTGTGAATAGTCTCCGTCTGTGGAGTTCCTTCAATTGCTTCTTTTCATTGTGAGACAAGTCTACTAGATAGAAAGACAGCTGTGCTTTCAGTGTGACGAAGAATACAAAATGAGGAAGGGAATGAATGGTGTAGCCCGTAAGGGACAGGAAATACGAACCATCGTTGTCCGTGTAAGATTGAACAATTTCTCCGTCTTTGATTGAGAGGGAGAGGAAATTGGAGTGGGGTGAATAGTTCTCTCCCACATAGACTACCATGGAATCTGATTTGTGTTCTGGTCCGAGTTGAAGGGAAATCTGAAGAGAAGATGACAAAGAGGTGAAGAAGTGTTGATATACTCAGAAACAAAAAGTGCACATGACTTAGATATAAAAAATATGCCAAACATAATCGTAGCTATACTTTACCATGTGAAGACTTTCGCTAGACGTGTTATTTCCGCATGATTAACTAACCTTGAAGTCCTTTGGATTCTTTGGAGTGGGAAGTGCAACGAAAGATCTATTGGAAATGAATTTGAATCCATTGGTGAGAAGTGAAGTCTCTTGACATCTTTCCCCTTTTCTCCCTGCTGGGCACACACAAGTTATATCATCCGAACATACTCCCGTTCCACAATCAACTGAACAATGAAGATAGATGAGGAAGGGAGAGGGAACTCACGATTCTCATTACATGAAGATGATCTGTATTGACATTGATCTCCTCTATGGGAGATGGGACACGAGCACACGAAGGCATGAGGGGTATTCGATGTGAGACAGAGACCTCCATTCAGACACAGCGAATCACTGCAACCCTGTAACACATTTTGGTGTGCTTTCAACGACATTTCGCATTTGTTATAAGTTATAATGTAAACGAACGTTGAACGGTTTGATACTTGACAGAATACGTTCTCCACTACCAAGAGCAACGGGTTCTCCACCCAATTCCAGCGATGAAATCACACCTCAAATTAAAGAGTAAAAAATAAAGCAAAAACATTATTCTTGACCAACCAGTGAAGAATGTTTGGGTGTTAACGTGCGGTCGGTGAGTAATGTGAGGGAATCCACCGAGATAAACCTGCAATATCGAAAAGAGTAGATGGAAGATGAGTATTGGACTACCGCTTTTGGTTGTCCTTCAGTTGGATTGAATGATTCGTGCACTGCAGTTTGAGGTTCATCGTCGTTCAGAATGAGAAGAGCTGAGATGAAGGATGAATCTCATTGATAGGAAATGATAGCTACCTCCATCAGCAGAATTTCTCATTTCCACTCTATTCCATCTGTTTGTATCCACTGTGCTGGCACTCTCAATCGACACTGAATACGTCACATCTTCACATGACTTTTATTACTCACTAACCAGGCTCATCTCCAACTTGATACTGATAGACAACTTTTCCATCGTTGAGAGTGAGCGAATGGAATGAAGATGGATGTTCACTCTCTTCATCTCCTCTTTCAGTGTACAACAATATACCTGCAACGACTCCTCCTCTAATCTCGTCCCTCTATATCCTCACCATCTCCTTGTGAAGGATGGAATGTCATCTGCATATTGAAGTCCTTATAGGCTTCGTTTTTTAATGGAGGAAGTTTAAGAGCTGATTGACCATCGAAAGTTGGAACGAAATCTGAAGAATCAACAGTTCTTGCCATAAATTATGTTCAATTACCGTTCACAGCCAAATACACATCTCCTTCAACCTTAGGAAGTGGTTCAGGGCGATGGATTACACAGTGATAGGAACCCTGATGATGATTATCGAGTTTGATGAGACAAAGAAATCTACCTCATCAGAATGTGCAACACTTGGAATAAGAAGTAATCCATGTGAGACGATAGCTCCCTCTGGAAGAGGATCTCCATCTCCTCTTATCCATTCAACACGAGTTGAATTCTCCGCTAGTTCAGGACACGAGATCAATACCTTGGAAATACATAAGTTTGAAGTTAATTAATCATATTTGTGAATTACTTTCTCTCCCATGGAAGAAGTGATCGGAAGATTTTGCTCACGGTGCTGATCTAAACAAATTCATTTGTCGAAATAAGATCGCCTTTCGAAAATCTATAGAATATCACGATTAATTCCTCATTGGACATAATATGTGTGGTGAGAACATTGAAATTTCAAACGTTTGCGTTGTCAGACATTCCATATCTTTAATTCTTTCCACTTCATCTCACTCATTCTTTTCATTCATTCCATGCGATTACTTCATTCATAACACATACGCCATTTATCCATACATTGTATAATTCGAAAGGGGGGAAGCTCACTAGGTAGATCACTCAAAACATGCATACACTATAAAAGGGACTTTATCGATCGATAAACACTCGAAATGGTTTATGGCAACGAAAAGTGATAGAGATTACTGTAGTTGATTACTGTAGATCCGAGAGAGTCGGTAGATGAGTGAATGAGTCATTTCACACACGAAAGATGCAGTTGGCAGTTAGATACTCAGGCAGTGGATTGAGTATGAGAGAGTGAGATTACGGTAGGGGGACAGAGGGGATACGGTAGGAATACAGTAGGGACAAAGCACAACGGAATAAGACACCGAGATTATGTATGGAGAGAAGGGAAACGGGCAAGAGACATAAGGGGAATGGATACATAAGGGAATCAACTGGAAGAGAAGAGAGATCCGAATAGTGAATGACTACTCTTCTCTACTGGTTTATCTATCTTAGCATGTCTTCTATTGTGTCTAGCTCTTCTCCTTTGATTCCTTTTTCTCTTTCTCTTGCCTCCAACATTGAGGACGGATCGAGCCTCGAGAGGACCAGCCTTCGTTCTCGCAATACACTTATACACTCCTCCATCAGCCTCAGTTACTTCTCCGAAGACGAGACGAGATGCAGTTACCTGTAGAGGAATGGGATTGAAGCACAAAGGATGGAAAGATGGACGAAGAGGGGAGGATATACACGACTCAGAGACCTGTGCTGACTCAGGTAGTTCATCTTCTTCTTCACGAACCCATTCCACTTGAGCATCGGGGTCTCCTGTTACCTGGAAGAGGGAAGAGGGCTAGATATACGGACAGATGGAGAGGGGAAGGGGGAGGGAGGATACCTTGCAGTCGAACCATACTCTGTCTCCGACATTCGCTGATTCAGATGAGGCTTCGAGGACGACTTGGATGATCGTATCGGGCACTGAAAGAGAATGAGGGATGAATGTGAAGGAGCGGTAATGAAAACTTCGAGTGCATCAGCCATCTAATGAATCAGTCATACCGAAGATCTGTGCCTGAACGTATCCAGTGACTTCTTCTTCTCCAATGGTCACTCTGCATGAATAGAGACCAGAAACGGTCTCGTCGAAGGGAGAAATACTGAAAAGGAAAGGATAGGATCGAATGAGGTTGTAATTTGGACGATAGGCGCTGAAACATAGCAAAATCCCACTGTAGTTTTCCTCCATTGGGAGTGGCAGCAGCAGGGACATCTCCTCCGTCCTTCTCCCATACAACCTGCAATTCCATAGTCACTCAATGATCTTTGATCTTTCCCTCTCACCTTCGATCCGGGTACAGAGTACACGGGACAAAGCAGATCGGCATCGGACTTGTCATCGAACTTGAGAGTGACCGAGTCTGAAATGGCATGTATTATCATTACCATTCACTCAATTCAACCGCGAGTCTAGTGTGTGCGCGTGAATAATTGAATCATATCATACGATCGTTGTTGAATCCGACAGAGACAGCTGTGAATGCTGATCCAACGACGATTCCACTCTCATCTTCGACGTGACATCTGTACACTCCATAATCCTTCTCTGGATCTATCGATTCAATCTTCAGCTTGGGAGAAGAAGAGAGACGACGAATGAGAGATCCTCCATGAAGAAGAGACCATTCGAATGTCTCACCAGCATGATCACCTGAAAGAGACAAAGGAGGGAAAAGGGGAACGGGAGAGAGGAGGGAATGGGATACTGTAAGGGATGGATTAGATATGCCACGACACACTCAGATTAGCAAGCAATAGTGTTAGCGCGCGTAAGAATGAATGATTGAGTGAGAATAGATTAACGTGCCGAGTGCATCGATTGGAGGGACGACAACTGTGTATTGATTAGAGAAGGAACGAAGATCTGCATCGGCACAGAAGTAGAAACCGGAATCTTGAGGAACAGCGAAGGGAATAGAGAGATGAGAAGAGTTCGACATTTGACGAGCAGAATGAGTGAAGAGAGAGGAACGACGGAACCATAGAATTTCACCATCTGAAGGAAATTAAGAAGGAAAGAGAGATTAGTGCTGAGTTAGGGTATATTAGATAGATCACACATTAGAAGAGTATTTGATTAGATAAATTTCGATTAGTAGATAGATCACACAAGAAGCTTATTTGATTAGATTATCAATTAGTGGACAGATCACTGCACTCGATGGAAGGAGGAGGGAGGAAGAATTGACTTACCTTCGACGGAGCAAGTCAATTCAACAGTCTCTCCCTGTTTGACCACTCTGACGGATGGTCCTTCGATCTCTACTTTAGCCTCTCCCTTAGCAGTGGGAGCGGTTCCAGTATTGACGATCACACGAGAGGAGGCAATCTGAATGATCGATGATCAATGAATGATGGAGTCCGAATGGCTTACCAATTCGTTGTTTCTGAATCCACGGCACTCGTACTCTCCAGCGTAGTTCTTCTGAAGACATTTTCGTATTATCTTTACTAGATAACTCAATTATACCTTGAATTCATTGAAATGGAGTAGTCCAGGTTCATTATGCTCTTCGACGTCAGTGGGAAGTTGATCTTCCACCTGAAGCGCAAATGGATATTTTTAACTGCCCCCTCCCCTACTCTCTCTTCTTACCTTGACCCATTCAATTCTATCAATCAAATGAGATCCAGTCGCAGTGCAGGTCAGCTCTCCACTCCTTCCTTCTTGGAACCATTGGGAAGATCCTCCCAGAATGGAGATCGTTGCGACCTTCGATGGCTCGACAACTAGAGATCAAAGATCAACTTTAATTCATCTAAAGATGCTTTTCACCTTCGATATAGATGTTCTTGGTAGCAGTTGCATGAGAGTTGCTTCCCTTGCAAGTGTACACTCCAGCGTTGAAAAGACCGATTGAAGGATGCTATAAGGAAGAATATCCAATTCGTGACCATGGTTTATTCTTGGGATGCATACCTTGATGAACTGTTCCGAGATGGTAATGGGCTTGTAATCATCAGGAAGATCTCCTCTCTCCGGTCCGGGGTCATGCAGCCATTCAACCTCAAAGATCAAAGATCAATCTGAATAAAGGTAAAAAAGGTAAAGGTGTATCCACGTCAAGCGATTTTACGTCGTAAGACAACGCTAAGTGGGACCCACTGGTAAGGCCAGCTGTTAGAATCTGAATGGACTAGATAATATCTCACCTCAGGATCGGGATCTCCGAATGCTTCGCACTTCACTTCCAATGGTTCTCCCACAGTGATAATGATTCTCGGTCCAGAGGGAGTTGTCTTCACGGTGAGGGAATTGCCAATGTTCACAGATCCATGATCGGATTCCGTTCCAACCTATAATCAGATCATTCATTCCCCTTCCATCTCACCCTATTCGCTCACTCCATTGGTGGCAGTACAAGTGTAATCTCCGTTCAATTCAGCTCTTCCATTGGCGAAATCGAGAATTCCATCATCCATTTCAGTGACATCATGAGGAAGAGGACCTCCTCCAGGGGCAGACCATTGGATCTGAGAGAGGAGAAAGTAGGAGATCAATCAATCGATAATCTCTCTCTTACCGTAGGAACGGGATTGCCAGTGACGATGCACTTGAATTGATGTTTGTCTCCTGGTTTTCCATTCCAAACTCTCGGTTCGACACGGACTGTGATCGGCTCGTTATCTGAAGGAATGGGTAATTTAAAGGGGATTGATTAGAGTAGGAGCATTGAACATAAATAAAGCAACGGAAAGAGTAAGCGATAGTTAGTAAGAACATGCTTATAATCTCCAGAGTGACAGTGTTAGATTTGACAGGCCATCCCTCGTCATCAACGGTGTAGCACAGATAGTGTCCCTCTGTGGATAATGATGCACCCTGAGAGAAAGAGAGACCATGCACTGTTAGTTGTACCCATGCACACTCAGTTAGACATACCTGTATGACCAATCTCTTGCTCTCATAGTACGAGTCATAAGGGAGTGGCCCTCCATCGGCCCTTGTCCATACAATGGGAAATCGATCGGAATGACAATGGAATGATACGGGATCTCCCTCTTGGACACGATGATGAGATGGAGTAGCAATGGGAATACGAGATGGAGCACGACGAACTATGGATATTGTTAGAGAGATGAAGGAAAGAGGAAGGGTGAGTGGGGGAAAGGAAGGACAAGAGGACGGACGAAAGACGGACTTCATTCATTGTCATACTCACCAGAAGTGACGGTGAGCTTGGAGTCAGTAGAGTTTCTTCTCTCCAATTCTTCTCCATCTTCTCCTCTTCTCGTATACACACATCTATAGTCTCCCTCATCAACTTTCTCAGCCGATGGAATGGATAGAATTCCTCCATCAATGGAAGATCCGAATGGAAGAGGAGCTCCATCAACACGGAAGAAAGTGAGATCGGGATCTTCCTCTCCAGGGACCCAACACTTGATTGTCGCTGACTCCTTCTCGGGGACTGTTTGCTCATCGGGAGAAATGAAGGGTCCTTCCACTGAAAGAAAAGAAGAAAGTGGAACAGAGGAAACTGACAATGAGAGGAAAGAATAGTGCGGAACAGAGGAAAGGAAGAAGGGAAGGAGTGGATGAACGAATGAATGAATGAACTGACCGGGTTCCGATGCTTTGACATTGACAAGAGCGGGGAGTGAATCGACTGGTTCTCCTGAAGTAGGATCACGGGCAGAGCAGACGTAGTTACCAGCATCAGAGAGAAGAGACTGAGAAGAGGTAATAGAAGGAGAGGAAGAGGGGAGGGGCATACCTTCTGGACTGATACAACTCCTCTGTCTTCATGAGCTTCATCATTCATCTCTCCATCGACCTTTCTCCATGAGACCTCGAGGTTGGGATGCCCAGGCACCCAGCAACGAATTCTGAAGAGGGGATAGGTTATAAGAGTTCGGATCTACTATCCGCTCAATAGTAAACAATTCTCACCTGAATGGTTTGCCCTCAGGAATGGTCTGTTCCGAAGGATCGACTTGAGGTTCGATCTTCTTCGCCGCTCAAATGTTAAACGATAAGATCATTTGAATTTTGCAGGATTATTCGTAGAACGGCGCTGTCGCTCTTCGAGAAGGCTGTGAAACTCACGTTGTCTAACATTGATTCTTGCATTGGGAGCTCTTCGTGGATTTCCTCCATTGGGATCAGTGGCAGTGCAGGTGAAATCTCCCTGATCCGAGTGTTTCATCGAGGGAACGGAGAGAACGCCGCCATTCTCTGTTGAACCATGGGGAAGGGCGCCTGAAAGGATAATTCGTTGAAGATATTCATTTTCTTGAAAACGCCTTCCAAAGTAAATGATGAGCGTACCATTATCTCTTCTCGTCCATTTCAACACAGCATCTGACTGTCCGGGTACCCAACATCTGATGGAAGCACGATCGCCCTCGTTCACTGTCTGATCAGCTGGATCCACTTGAGGAGCAGGGCCTGCAAGGGAGATTGAGAGGAATGATGAAAGGATCGTTTAGAATATTAGAAAATACGATCGGCCAGTCTATCTACAAAAGAAACATGAAAATATTAATGGTAATCAACATACTGGATGCAACTCTGAGTGTGGCGGGAGGAGCGGGATAAGGTTGTCTCGTCTGAGGATCGAATGCAGTACAGAGATACATTGATTGATGATGAGAGGCGACACGTGGAATAGATAGAATTCCTCCTTGTTCATGGACTCCCGATGGAAGAGGGCCATTGTTAGGAAGAGACCAACGAATCTGAGAAGAAGGAAGAGAGGGGTTAGTCATCTCTCTTGTCTATTCTACCTGCACATTTTCATGTCCTGGTACCCAACATGTGAAAGTGGCAGGATCTCCCTCCTTCACTGTCTGCTCAGGAGGATCAACTTGAGGACGAAGAGGTTCACCTGAAAGGAAAGACCACTCTCATCTAGTCCACTCCTTATCATTCATTAGCTTTCTCATCTCTGTAGCTGTGGACGCAACTCAATGGTTACACACTGAACATAATCGATATTGTGGTTAGGGAAAGAGCACCATAACGAGCACCATGAGTTATAACCGGTTGAATGTCATTCCTACACTTATCACTCACGCTCGGCTTCAGCTGGAACTTGGGTTCGAACTTCTATAATCGATGGATAATCTATCTCAATCTAAGTAATCTATCAATCTAATCAAACGAATCTTACGTGGTCTCTCTTGGATGCGTAGATTGACAGGAGGAGCTCTCATTGGTCCTTGGGAAGGATCATTTTTCAATCTTGCAGTGCATTCATATTGTCCATCGTGAGTTCCCATTCTCGATTGATCAATATGAAGTATTCCTTCATGTTGTCGTGCTCCATGAGGAAGTTGTCCTCCTCCAATTCTCGTCCAACTCAATTCGACCTCCGTCACTCCGGGTACCCAACAACGGAATCGAGCTGGTTCTCCCTCATACACAGTCTGTTCAGGTGGATCCACTCGAGGGGCGATTGGCTCTGAAGGAGATGACAATGGAATCTCACAACGGAGAAGAGAAGCTACCGTAACCCCCGTCACACGATGGAAGCGGTTATCGATTACGATCTAAGCTTGAGATCGAATCGAGAGGAAGCATTACTCTGTGGTGGGTGAACACTCTGTGTAGTGGAATCGAATCGAGAATTCATTTGGAAGCGCTGCCAAAAATAGCGAAATAAAATAGTGAAGTGTGTGTGTTTCTCCTAGAGGGAAAACTCACGATTGAATGGGCACGATTCTGTCTTAGGAGGACGGCATTTACTACCTGAATCGAGTTTCCACGTAATTTATAACCCCATTTCATTTTTTAAACGCTATACTGTGCCTTTCATAAGAATCAGGTTGCTTGCCGTGATGATGCTCTGAATGGTTCACCATATCTATTCCTGTTCCTATCACCTCCTCAATCTACCGTCCTCATCCCACTCACGTCTGGTCACATCCAGTCTCGCATCGGGCGATCTTCCCATTCCGAATTGATTCTGTGCAGTGCAGATGTAATTGCCAGCATCGCTCATCTTTGCCTTCGGGATCTTCAGTGCATTTCCAGTCTGATAGACACCGTGGGGAAGCGGACCTCCGACTTGATCCTGAGTGGAAAGAGAGGGGTTACGGCAGTCAGAGAGATTACGGTAGCTGTTAGAGAGGCGCGTCTTACCTTGTGCCAAGTGATCTGACAATCGGGAATATTGGGAACCCAGCATCTGAATGATGCTGCCTCTCCCTCAGTGACAGTTGTATGAGGAGGATCGACCATTGGTTGAGGAGGAGCTCCATGAGGATGTTCTGTATGAGAGAGAAGATCAGTTATCGATTGAATGAGAGGAAGTGGATGGGATACGGTAGTTAGATACACACTTCATTATGACACACGAAAGAGATTAGTAACGATAGGAATGAAATTCTCTCCGTTAGGCGTTTCAAGTGAGTGAGGAAGAGGGAATGAGAAGAGAGAAGTGGCTCACGAGTGTGGATTACGTTGAGAAGGACATCGACAGTTGCATAAGAGATGGATGATACTCCTTGACAACGATAAACTCCTCGATCATCCAATGAAACTGATGGAATCTCGAGAACTCCTTTCGATTGAATTGCATTCGTGGGAAGAGAGAGATATCCAACTCGAACCCATTCAAGTCGAGCATCTTTTGGCTGAATTGTTAGTTAGCATTAGAGAGTGCATTGAGAGGGAGTGAATCTAACCGGAGGAGCATCGAAGTAACATCTAAGGATGAAATGTGTACCATTCTCAACTGATTGGTGAGAGGGACCAACTACTTGTACTCGAATAGCTGAAATAAGGAATGAAGCAGTGTGATTAGAGCGAGAAAGCGAAAGACGAAGGACGGAGTTAGAGGAGGCAGAAAGGTTAGTATGAACACACTCAACTTTCCCCCTGTCTCCCCTTTCTCGAATACTCGGACAGATGGACACGTGAACATTCAATCGAATTCGTTTATTATGGTGATGGTTAGGATACGAGAACAAAGGTGGATAAAGCCATTGATTCATTTGATTTCATTTGTCTATGGTGGAAGGAAGCCGGTATACGGTAGAATGGGATCGATTATCGATCGATTGATCGGCAGTGAAAAAGGAAAGCAGAAGATGAAGAGTGAAGCAGAATGGAACACGGAAAGCAATCAAAGGAAAGAAAGAATAAAATGAATAATCGGGAGAAGCTGAGATATGAATGGAATACCTAGCGAAGCGGACGAAAACAGTGAACATAAAAAAGACAAAGATCAGAGATCAGTGAGAATGGTGATGATCTTTGATCTCTGGTCTAAGCCTTATGGAATCGAGATCGAACTCGAATCCTTCTCCTTCTCTTTTCACCTTCGGGTCTCTCAACGAATTGAATTCGATCGTCTCCAACTCTTCCAATGGGAACACATTGACGACCTGCTTGAGTATTACGAGTGTATCCAGGAGCACATCTGAAAAGGAAGGGGAGGATAGGGCAAGCAGTAGGGTAGTCAATTGGAAGATCGGTGGTCACTCACTCATTGCATAGTCTTCCAGATAGTCCAGCAGGGCAGTTTCTGCACGAGACTTGTCCCTGATTGTCGAGGAAGCAGTCGGATGATCCACTGAAGAGAAAGAGAGTGAGGGTCAAAGGAGAAGATGATATTGTCACTTCGTCCATAGTTGTAAAACAATAAATAAATTCTCGTCAATAAACATACGGGCAAGGGCAGGGAGTGCAGTCGAAGGGGGTCGATTTGGTTGCATCTCCGTAGTAGCCAGCCTTGCATCTCTCGCAGTGAGTTCCCTCGGTGTTATGCTCGCACAACTGAAGAGAAAAGATTGAAGGGTTAATTCATTTTGTCTTTGAAATAACTATTCAAAGTACATACGAGACATCTTCCGAAAGAGTCGCATCCTCTGGGAGAATGATTGTGACATTGACAAGGAGGACGAGTCTGTGCCGGTTGACAATCATGAGGAGTTCCGCGTCTGGATACATCAATTTGATCACATTATCAAGATAAAACTTCATGCCATAACTCTGATTATTATCTAGAATCTCGAGCTCGTAACAATAGTGCATAACAATTCGAGTAGGTGTGAAGAAGGGTGAAAACAAGGTATTTTGTTCAAAATAGTGATCAAAACAAGGAGAAAGCAGGGGGAAATCGTAACCTGGCATCTCCGACAAATCCAGCCTTGCACCTCTCGCATTGATCTCCCTCTGTGTTGTGTTGACAATTCTCGCAATAGCCATATCTGAATAGAGAGAGAGAAAGATCAAAGATCAAATGAGGATGGGTACTCACTCCTTATTGCAAGAGGTAGCGTGTCCGTTGCACTCGCATTTGGCACAGAGACCGAGGTAGAGTCCACCACCAGTTCTGATGAAGAGATCATGAGGATAGAGAACGAATGAAGGAGTGAATACAAACTCTAATTCAATCGAATCGGAGATAATAGAAGGAAGAAGTGACGAAAGATCTCTAGCTTCTAATATTGGACTTCCTTGTTGACCAATTACAATCCCACTCAGTGGCAGAATATAGATCGTTCATATTTTTCGTGTTCCCTTCTACCGTACACCCTACCGTACCTCGAGTATCCGGGGGCGCAATCCTCACAGGAAGTTCCACTGTATCCAGGAGGGCAAGCACATTGTTCGACCTGGAAGAAACCAATCGATATTCTGAGTGCTCTACAGTATCCCTCTATTCTACCGTACCTCATGAGCTTGAGCTCCTCCAGGATGTGCAGCGTACTCGAGAGAGACGTAGAGAAGAGAGGAAGAGGCACAATCGTCATTGTACGAAGCCTGAATGAATTGTCTGTCCTACCTTACCCCATCTCATCTACCGTATCCCCTCCCTCTCTTTCATACCTTGATAAGGAAAGCATCGAGATCAGCCAAAGCCATGAGAAGATGTTCTCTCGTAGCAGGGTTTCCATCGACACGAGTGAATTTGTCTTCGAACAATTTCATCTGTAATAGCCTCTCAATCATCTCTCTGTCCCATCGTACTCCCTTCATTCTACCGTACCTCAACAGTATTCTCAACATCGGGGACAGGTCTTCGTTCTGCCTTCAGATGAAGAGTAATATCGTTTCCCTGGAGATTATTCTTCATTATTTATTCTCTTTCCTTTCTCACACTCTCTCGTCGTCTTATAATGAGTGTTGATGTGAATGAGAAAGTTAGAGTCCATTCTCTAATCCCGCCCTCTTTCACTTTCCTTCACCCCCGTCCCTTCCCACTTACTCGAATAATCACATCAGCATTTCTATCTTCATTTCCAGCTCCTGTATACTTGAAGATATACTTGAGAACTCCTCCATATGAAGTGACCTTCAATCGATAATTATTTCATTGTCAGTACTCATCTCTCTTCCTTCCTCTCTCCCCCCTTTTCCTCCTCCTCCTTCATCTAATCACCCCTTTCAACAGTCGCAAACCGCTGGTTCTCTCTCTATCCACATCACTTTTTCATCTGTCACTCTAATTGAGAATCTCTTTGTCTTACCTTATTTCCAAGGAACTTAGCAGGTAGTTTCCAGTATAGAGTTTGTCCCTGCACCTCATGGAAAGCATCGAAGGAGATATCTCTGAAGATAGAAGAGATATCTCTATTTAGTCCCTACGAATCCCCTCTAGCTGATTATCCTCATTCTGACACGTATATCTCGCTTGTTGATTCAATATTCGTTATCTAATAATTCTCATTGAATCTCATACCTTCCACTGACGAAAGCTCGAGATTGAGGAGAAAGAGGAGAATGAGAATCAGAAGTTGACAATTCCAATTGCTCTCTGAATACAACACTCGTCACTCTTTCTAGGGCTTCTTCCGCTTATCTTTGCATCTTACTGGGATATCCCATTCCGTCACACCTATTCTATGATTCCCCCTCTTCTTACCTCTCTCCAGTTCGATAGTCCAATTCGACATTGACTCTTCCCATATTGGTGGATTGGCATTGTTGAGTAACACCAGAGCAGAAACAAGGAATGCATCCATGGGGATTTGTAGGGGCGAGATAGAACGAATTGGGAGTACACTGATCACACTTCGATCCTGTAATTATTATCTCTCTTCTTCGTCCATCTGTCATTTTCACTCCATTCTTCACACAAACTTTCATGCTGAGTAAGTAAATGTAACAGGTGAATAGTATCTAGAGAGAGTCTTGCTTCTCATCTCTCAACTCACTACGCTCTCATTTCTTCGTATTTCTCATGTTGTCCACTCTGAGTTGGCGTGAGAATTTAATATCACGGCAAAACAGACAGTTATATGGGAATGTGTGATACTGTATCGATAGAAGTTCGTTCGACGTACCAGTGGTATAACTCTTGCATTCGCATCTTCCTCCATTTCCTCTAGGGGAGATTGCTCCAGCAGCAGAACACGTTGCTTGCTGCAATTGAATCCATTCCCTCTCTCTCTGTCCCTCCCTTTCCCCCCTCATTGGCTTCTCTCTCTTATCACAACTTGCACATTGGGGGTTTCCCTGGAACTTCGTGGCTAGATTCTCATCAGTGTTAATTCTTTCTTCGAATCCTCTTATTTCAATATTTCCCCTTCTTTTCTTTACCCAGAATTCAAAACAAGCTCACTCTAATGGACAGTCTGACACTATGCGGAATACGACTCTCCTCCCCTATTCTCCCTTAGGGGAGATAACTTTTTTTTTCTCGGCTTATATATCATCAAATCCCTTTTCGTTCTCTTAGTCATCTATCTCTCTCTCTCTATTCTGATCCTTACTTCTCTAATAGGAACACAAGTTCCGAGATAAGGTCCATGTCCAGATCTTTCATATCCAGGAGCACAATCTTCACATGAAGTTCCCACGTATCCAGGAGGACATGAGCATTGCTCAACCTGTAATGATCGATAGTCTGTCTCTCTTCCCACTCGATAGATCATTGATCTCTTTCTCACCTCAAGTGCTTGTTCATTCGACGTATCTCTGGGAACGGCTATCTGCCATGAGACATCTCCAAGACTGAAAGAGAAAGACATTATCGGTAGTCTACTTCTTCGCCCCTTTCCCCCCTCTCTTTTCTTCCCTTCTGTGAGAGTTATTTCAAGCCAGAGAGACCAGTGAGATCTAGGAGAAACATGGCTTTTCATCACTGAAATGGACTGGATATCCACTCTCTGATAATCTCCCTCTCCCTCCTCCATCCTCCTCTCTCCCTCTCTCTCTCTTTCAATCTCTACGTCATTCACTCAATCTCTTCATCTGAATAGAGAGATAGAGGTGGGAACTTGTAGCCTCTCCCTTTCTTTTCTCTCTAGGGGAAACAATTGAGAACACAATAGAATTCCCCCTTTCTGTGTCCATTTCTGTCCCGATTCCCGATTGTTTTGTACCCTACCTCTCCCTCCTTCTCCTTCTTCTTCTACCCTTCTATCGCCTTCATTCTCTCAATTCCTCCTCTTTCCATTCATCATAAATGGATGGGTGATATCTCATTCTTCTCTTCTTTCTCCCACCCAGAGTACTCATTTAGCTGCACGTTCCATGCAAGGGAAAATCATCCGTTTCATTCCGCGATACTTCTACCGTTCCATCGTACTTAATCCATCTTCTTTAGATGTTATCTCGTTCTCATTCTCCTCAGTGTACAGCTTGTCTCTCTCCCTATCGACATCGTAATCTACATACGGACACATCTTCTGAACAGAGATTGAGTCCATTCGAGACTGAATGTCTACCTAGATTATGGAGAGAGACTTTATTGAAGGTGAGGAAGGAAGGGAGATGGGATAAGAGGGAGAGATCATTGTAGAATCCTCTGTTCTGTGAGCATGTAGTTCATTCATGGATGGGTCGATTAGCAAGGAGAAGAGCTCTTCACAAGACGACGACTAATAAACTACGTATGATTACCCTTCTATTCCTAGTAGAATCATAAAGATGATGTGATAGTCTAAATGTGTCTAATCTCTTCGTGCATTCCCCTAATTTCAGCTGATTCTGCCTCCACATCAACTCAATTTGTTTCTCGAGAAGGAGAGAGATTACTCTTCTTCCTTAATAATTTAGTAGAAGGAGTTGAACAGAAGGAACAGGTGGATTCATCCCCTTCCTCTCTCTTAGTCAATCAATGGTCATTCTCAGGTGTTCGATAAGCGTGATCAATTGATTTCGTTCGCAGCCTCACAAGGATGGTTGAGTGGATGGGGTCCGAGATGGTGGGGAAGGAGGAAAGAAGCTATGGCTGCTTTGAATCTACTCTCTGAATCACTCATTGAACAATTCATTGTACAATTAGACATGGAGGATGTACATGAAAGAGAGGTAACTATCTAATCTGAGCCATATACGAGAAAGACTATTGTTGTGGGGACAGTCTCCACCATTCTGAACCTCCCTTCTAATTTCTTTCCATTTTCAGCTGTTTCTGATTGTATGGAAACACTTCGTTCTTTCTCTCGTAACTTCACTTCAAGCCGTACTAAGGAAGAGATCTCGATCCTGTCTCTCTCTATCCACAGAATCATCCCTCTCCGAGTCAACCTCAGAAACATCCAGTCAGGCGTAGATTAGACCCTGTCCCATTTACATAATCTTAGATCTCTGGGATATCACCAAGTGATAGTCTCATTTCACTAGTATCTGTTCAACGGGTCCCTTTCCCTCTTCCTCTAATCCCATTCCCTATCTTCAGTCAATATCAAGAAGAGAAGAGATTGAATCCCTCGTTGATTCTCATAAATCGACGTCTCATTCCCATTCCATTCAATTTCTCACTGATTATTTACGAGGGAAGGGGGAATAAGTTATACAGGCGACAAATTGTAATCGGCTATGCCACATTGTATTTTCTAGTGATATATGAGTACTTCCTCTCATTAGACACAAGAACTCGAGACAGACAAAAGTGAAAGAAAGCCGTTGGCTAATTGGAATAAAGAAGAATCCACTTCAAGTTGTTTACCCTTCTCATTAAAACTTCCTTCTTTCTACGAATCTCACATAAAAAATACTGTGCTCGCCATTCAGCGCGAAGGGAATTCATTGCACTTATTAGACAGCACAGATTTGTTCCCTTCTCTCACGTAGTCTTCTCTTCTTCATACCTGGTAGACGTTTGTTGTTCAGCATGTGATGCTCTGATGAGGAATGCATCCAAATCAGCGAGAACAGTGAGAAGTTCCTCACGAGTTGCAGGCTGTCCATTCACTTGCTCGTAGTTTTGCTGAATCAGATATTTCAATTCGTCTCACTAAAGTGAATAAAAACAAACCTCATAAGTCTCGATGATGATCTTATTCGAGTGATCGGGTCTGATTTGTTCCCTAGGACGATGGACGAGAATCATTTGATTACCCTGGAAATAACTATTATCGATTGAGAAGATAGTTGATGATACCTTGAGTACAACAAGAGGTTCTCTTGATTCTCCGTATCCTCCAGTCGATTCAACAGTCAATTCCATCTTTCCACCGTACGATGTCACCTACAATAGTTGTTGATAGAGGTGCTCCTCATTATTTTATTATTGTTTACCTTATTTCCAAGGAATCTCTGAGGCATTCTCCAGAATCTTCCTCCCTCCTGAGTGTCACTAGTGAGGAATCCAGCCTTCTCATACGTGAATGGGCCATCTTGGACGTTTCTCTCTTCGATGTCAGAAAGAGTGATTCCCTCCGAATTATTGTCGAAGAGAAGAGATTCCTGAAAGAATGAAGATTGATCTTTGATCTCTTAATATGTATGACAGATAGAGTTAGACGAAGAGGAAAGAGTCAGTACATAAGGGTTAGACGGGGTTGGGGGATGTTAGGGAGGGAGATAGATTGGGTGGAAAGAGGTAGGGCATGCAAGGGAGATAAATATATGAATAAACACTGAAGTGGACGAAGGAAGGAAGGAAGGGACACTTACACAAGAACCATCCTGAAATTAGACACGAATTGAATGGGACAATGGACGAACGAATGACAAGGAATGAAGACATTGAAGACGATAGATCCTCTACTTACCGTTGTTCTGAACCACGATGATGATCTACATTGATCAGTCACTCCGAAGCAGAAACACTTGAGACATCCTGAAGAGATTAAGAGACTAGATAAAGATCAAAGATCAATGAATGATTACCCTGAGGAGCCTTGGGAGATAGATGGTACGATCCAGAGCGGCATTCATTGCAAGAGGGACCAGTCACCAACGGCTGCAATTGTCAATTATTGATTAGTCCATTTCAGTGTAAGTGTATCATCTGGTGAAAAGTGGTCATCACTTTTTATCCCTATCCCCAGCCCGACACCCCTTCCTTCCCTTCCCCTCGTTCCATCTCTGCTCTTTCCCGTGTCTCATCACTTCTTCTCTTCAGCATTTCAAAGGGTTGGCTGCTATCCAAAAGGACGATCACTTTTTGTCGTTGAGCATGCGATGGAATGAGAAATGACTAGTCGAGGTTAGATTCATTCCCCTCCTCTCCCCTTCCATTTCCGGCAATTAGCACGCACACTAATAGAGCTGATCACCCCATCTTAACCATTGCAAAAACCATACCAAAAAGTGAATAGATTACAAGGGTGAATCAACCATCATCTTTCTTACCTTGCAATCGCAAGTTCCTCTGTGATTGGGAGTGGGAGAGGCCGATCCACGAGGGTCACAGTTAACGATCTGGAAAGATCAAAGATCAACTTAGAGAAGGAGAGATACAATCGATTAGAGTGACCGATTGTAATTCAATGGTTACAATCGAAAGGTACAGTAAGCACTCAGGGAAGGGATACGGTGGTGGTGGAGGATGGGAAGGGAGGAATATCGATTGGGTGATGGGAATACAGTACTCTCGGTCTCTCAAGTGTGTGCTTCTCTCGTGTATCTATTCACCAATTCATTCGTCACTCGAATACCTGAGGGGATGAAATGGAATGAGATCGATCGAATTGACTAGGATGGGAAGAGGGATCATCATCACTTCTATCTCGTGTCTCTCCATTCCATCGTGGAGGATCTGATGGTCTTCGTGGATCCGTATGATCAGAGGGCAATCGAGGATCTGCTCTACGATCGTCTACTCCAGGATCCGTGATTCTGGGGTCGGATCTTGGGTCTGAGGTTCTTGGATCCACTCGTGGATCCACACGAGGATCGATGGTTCTCGAGTCCACTCTGGGATCAACTCTTGGGTCGATTCTTGGGTCAACCCTTGGTTCACTGGTTCGAGAATCGAATGTATCTTCTTGATGAATGGGAGTTGTATGAGTGAATGGATGAGAATGTCTATCCCTTCCTTCGTCCATTCTATCTTCGACCCTTCTATGGTCTTCTTCTCTTCTTCTCTCATCATCATTTCGATCATCAGGATACTGAAGGGGGTTAGAATTCAATAAGGGGAAGATCAAAGATCAATCTAATCACTCTCTATCTTTACCTCTCTTCGTGGGTCGGGATGGGTCTGGGCGATCTTCAATAAGCAATTCTTTCATGGGATTGGGAAATGGCAGGGGATGGGGAATAGCTTTGATTGGATGGAAAAGTTAGATTCTTCCACTCTCTATACCTGACGAGGGAGTGGAGTTGTGGTTACGAAGGATGGAGTCTGAACGGATAACCAAGGTGAACTAAGGATCGTATGCCACTAAGAGAAAATTAATGATGAAAACGAACAAAAAAATGAACTAAATTGTGCTGTTGGAAGGCGCATATTAACTGAATATATTATACCTGAGGAGGTGCAGTTGGTTGAGGTTGAGGGAATGGTTGATTGACAATTCTGACGATGCAATCGGGTGTTGCGAGAACTCTTCCTCTCACATTGATCGCCTCACAAGTATATGCTCCCTGATCAACGGGTCTGAAGAGAAAATCGTTTATTCAGAGATTACGCATTAATTAGTCTCTTATGTGATTAACATACATGTTTTCCCTAATGAAACTTCGTAAACTTCAACGTTCTGAATCTCATAATAGTATATTTTCTCTTTCATCCAATACAATAATCCATTTCAGTTCTCCAATCGATTTCCTCTCATTCTGCCCCACCCTTATACGTAGTCCATTCCTCTATACGATTCTTGTCAAAATATCACGTCTTCCCTCTCTTTTTCTTGTCTTTATTTTCATGATTCATTCCTTTCCTCATCTCTTCTTCCCTCACAAGTGGAATACACATATCTTCCCCTATGATTAGGTCGAGATAAGGGGAGATCTCTTATCATTTCTCATCATAATCAGTCTCTTGTCAGACGAGGTCATTGCCCCTCAGGGGTTGAGAATGGGAAGGGAGAAGGGGGGGGGAGACTGGGGAGGGAAAGGGGAACAACTTAAATGGTAGATGCTTCTATTGATAAGAGAAGTGATAAGTTATCATTGATGGCGGAAGTTGTTGAACGAGGAAGGAGGGAGGGAGAGAGAGACCCCCTCCCCCTCCTTCCCTCATTCCAATCCCCCTACCAATCCACTTCTCTCAATCACGCAACTTCTATTGTTTGTCAATAAGAATGTGTTGTCTCATCATTAGTTGGTTCACCCTTTCTTCCCTACGAAAAGAATGGTGATAGACACTAATGCTTACATGCAACCGGTCTCTTTCTCCCTTCCAACCTCTTCCTTCCTCCGCTCTCCTCCCTTCCTCTCCCTCTCCTCTCCCCCTCCCTCTCCCGTCTTCACCTCTATCACTTTCACTGAGATCGTTCAATTGGAAAATGACACCGACCTCCGGTCAACTCCCAATTTTGCTTGCAATATCACAAAAAGCGGCGCACTTTGTTTGGAAGGAACAAATTGAGGAGAGGAGAGGAGAAAGACATGAATTGAAGAGGAGGAAAGAGAAAGCACAGAGAATACCGTAGTGAGTGAGAGTTTATTGGCCTATTCAAGAGATGGTGATGACCTATTGCCTAAGGGATTCAAATGGCAAAGGGGACAAGGAAGGTCGAGACAGAGACAGATAAAGGAAAGGGAAGGGAAGAGTGTACTTACTGGGCATTGTTAACAGTGAGAGTTCCAGTTCCTCCTTCAGAAGATTGTACACATCGAGGAGGATCACAGACTGGGCCCCAATTGAGACGCCAATTGATATAGGCAGAAGGGACTGCCACTGCCTTGCATGTCAACTGAATGAGAAGAGGATTGAAAGAGAAGAGGCTATTGATCTCTCACTTGGAATTGTCCACCCTGAGGAACTTCCATATTCGTCTGAGGAGGTTGAACTACCGTAGGCTGAACACATCCGACCTCGTCACTTCCATCCCTTCAATTGATTGATTACTGTAGAGTACGGTAGTCTAATCGATCAACCTGCAGTCATTAGTTCCATCACAATGGAATGAAGTAGGAACACATTGAGATCCATCGTGACAAGCGAATTCAGTACCAGCACAATGACCATTACGAGCCTTCGATCCTGAGATAGAAGGAGATCATTATTGGAATGTGTCATACTCTTCATCATATCCTTCATATCACATAAATAGATCAGTTACGTTTCACACTCTCTTTTTGCAATGGTTTCATCTCTCATTTCATTTCGAAGAACTCTTCTCTGTGTACTCTTTTCATTTATCGGGTGTGCATTAGCTGAGTCTCGATTTCTCTCGTTAGTAGTACAAATACTTTCTTCCCCTCCTCCGTTCTCCCCTCTCACTTCTTTCTTTTTTGCTGTGTCTTCACTTGACAAGTCCCTCTCTCTGACACATCACTCTCTTCTGATCACACTTGATCTACCCTTCCCTCTCTCTTTCCCTTTTGAATGGCATTGAAGCATGAATTCTAATCATGGCTACTGGCCTCTTTCATTTTCAATGGAAAGACCAGTTGATCTCTCGAGATGGAAAGGGAGAAGAGACTTAGTGCAAACCTACTCTTCTCAATTGATAAGCTTATCTCGAAAGGCAAAAAAAGAGGGAAGAATGCGCAATAAGAGGAGAGAATTGGGCCGATTTGTGTGCACAATTTGAGACGTGAGTGATGAAAAGAAGAAGAAGAAGGAGAGTCAAGAAGTTGACCAATCAGATATTGAAGTTGATGGAGAAAAGACGAAGAATGGATTGAGCATGGATAGATCCCCATTGTGAATCATGGAAGTGAGAATGAGGAGAAGGATTGGTCATTCGAAGGAGAGGGAGAGGGGGAAATGACAAGGGGAAAGAGCTTAGTGAACAACAAAGCAACAAGATCAACACGAGAAAAAGCTTGTCACGAAGAGAGATTCATTTCATTCAATCGATGAGGTCAGAGAGAGAAGAGAGAGAGAGAAGGAGAGAAGGAAGGGGAATGACCTACCACAATCATGCTCATCAGTTCCATCTCCACAATCGTCATCTCCATCACACAACCACATCTTCTGAATGCATCGATTGTTGCGACATCTGAATAACCATTGATTATCTCCTTTGATCTCCGATTCCTCCATCCTTTCATCCCCTTCATCCCTCCATGTCTTACACTTGTCGTCAATCCTCACATAAAGGTCCCTCATTCATATTTTCCTCTTCCCTCTTCATCATAAAATGTCGGACATGTAAAAAGGTACTAAAATGGTGCGAAAGGAGACATGGCTAAAAGGTCTCTTGCTCTTGTTTAGCCCCGATATAAAGTACTCCACTATCAGCCCCCATCGTTTTTCCTCTCTCTCTACCCTTCTCCTCCTTCCTCCCCCTCTCCCTCCTCTGTGAGTGTAACCTTTCTTCTCTCTGCTATCATAACTAATCATTGAATGGAATCAGCTATCAATAGCTTCTTCTCTCAATCTATTGTGTCATAGTGATAGATCTCCCATCCTTTCATCTCTCTTCCTCTATCACTTCTCTCTAATCTATTCTCTCTCCTGGTAAACACACTAAACACCTTCACAGTTGCATCTCTCCCCTCCCCTCTTCCCTCACTATCCATCCTCACTTGAATTCATTGGGTTCGCATGCTCTCTGAGAGGGGCAATTAGCCTCATCACTTCTATCTCTGCAGTCTGGTTCTCCGTCACAGACGTAGTCCGATTTGACGCATCTGAAGAGAGAGATCAAAGAACAATCGAGGGAAGAGATCACTGACTCATTGTTAGAGCAAGCCTTCTCATCGGCCATGCATGATCCTCTACCATCGAGACCATTTCCAGCGGATCCTGTAAGGAGGGATTGAAGGGAGTGGAGGAGGGAGAGGAGGGGAGTACTCACCAGTCCTAACAGTAAGAGAAGCATGTGCTTCGAATGTCTGTCCTCCATGATTGGCTACACACACATATCTTCCTTGATCTGATGCAGTGGCTGAAGAGATAGAGAGACGACCGGAAGACTGAATGGGAAGGAATGAAGGGAGGAATAAGGAATATATACTGACTGAATGGGCAGAAGGAGATAGTTCTCCTCCTACTTTACTCCATGATACAGAAGGATATTCAGCTCCATCGGAAGTTCTCGCACGACATTCGAATGATACTTCTTGTCCTGCCTTCACTGATGTCTCCACGGGATACACAGTGATGATCACTTCAGATGCTGAATTAAAATGGTCATTCCCTACCTCCCTTCCCTCCCCTCCCTCTCTCTCTCTCTCTCTCACCACTTCCGTAATCAGCATCATTCCCATCATCATCTGCATCGATATCGTTCACTAAACATTATTTAGTTATTATTATCTCAATAAAAGCTTGGAATACGTAAAAAAAAGTAATTTCATTGTGACTCAGCCAGTCCCTCTCTTTCTCTTCCTGTCAACCCATTCAATCCCTTGCTTCTATCAGCTCTTCCTATCAGTTCCATCACACCTTCACTAATTATGATTGACACTAATCACTTTCTAATTCCCTCTCTCGATAGCCATTCATTGATAGATAAGACTCGATAGTACGAAGAGAAACGAACGGGATTGTCTTCGATGTTTCTTAGCCGCTTCAGATCCAACGACGAGTAACCCCAACGATATGAGGAGAGTGAGGGTCAAACCCCCTCTCATCCCTCTTCTGATTACAGATCAAAGATCAACAATCGGTAATGAGATTATGAAGTGGAAGCAATAATCGTACGCGTTAGGTGGAAAAGGTTGGAGTGATTATTGGGTCAAATGAGAGAGAGAAGAAAGGAAATAGAGAATGGAACCTCTCTCTGAACTGATTGGAAGTGAAGAAGATAGAGATGAAAGAGAGAGAGAGAGAGAGAGAGAGAGAGAGAGAGAGAGAGAGAGAGAGAGAGAGAGAGAGAGAGAGAGAGAGAGGATAGAGAGAGAGAGAGAGAGAGAGAGAGAGAGGAGAGAGAGAGAGAGAGAGAGAGAGAGAGAGAGAGAGAGAGAGAGAGAGAGAGAGAGAGAGAGAGGGGAAGGAGGGACAAGAAGATAGGAAGAGATGAGAGATTGAGAGGAATAGAAAGGGAGGTGCAAGGAGGAGGAGGAGGGATGAGAGGGGGGGGGGGGAGGATCAGGGGAGGTGAAGGAGGGATGAGCTAGAGATGGTTCGATGCCAAAGGGGAATGAGACGGAAGAGAGACAAGTATGGAATGGATTCATACAAATTATTGAGGAGATGAGATGGAGAGAAGAAGAATAGAAGAAGAAGAAAGGAGATGGGAGAAGAGAGAAGATAGATGCCAACCACGCCCCAGTTGAGAGGAGGAGGAGAGAGAGGGGGTGGGGGGGGGAAGGGGGAGGAGGGGGAGGTGAGAGGGAAGAGAGGGGAGGAGAGACACCTCTCAGGTAGTGAGACAATGATGATAGTGATTAGATTCCTGATGGGGACACCTCCTTACATAGACTCATTCCTTCTCTTTCTCTCTCTGGCTGAGTCACCGTATCCCCTTCTACAGTATTCATCATCTACCGTAATCCTACCGTACCTCGCTGATGTGTCTGAGTAGATTCTCTCTGTGGACATCCACTCTCATCAGATCCATCTCCACAATCTGATCGACCATCACATCTACAATGATTACTGTATCATCTACCGTATCTTTCATAATGATATCGATCGATTTGGTTCCATCATCACTCCTCTTCTTCTTCTTCTTCTTCTTCATCTTTTTTCTCCTAATTCGTTTCATTCACTTCTTCTCTCTAGCATTCTTCGAGTATCACTATTCAAGTGTAATCAATAGAGAAAGCTCGTAAATTATCTCTAAGGTCGCACTGTTTTGAACTACTTCTCCAACTCTGCAATTGAGGGAGGAAAGACTAGAGAAGAGACAATTATGAGGAGGGAGAAGGAGGGAGGAAAGGGGGAGGGGTGATCTACCTTCGTCTGGGATCAATACAATCTCCACTAGCACATCTGAATTGATCAGGAGTACATTCTTCAGGATATTCTTCTTCTTCTCCTCCTTGTTCCTCAGAGATAACCACTTCATTCTGAAATGACGAGAGATATTACAATATTTCTTGATCATCAATTGATTAATCCTTTGACATTTCCCTTCTCTTGATCTCTCTTGGCTCCATAGACGGATTACTCTTATCATTCTTCTTCTTTCACCCTCAACCTCTACAGATGGAAAGAATGCAACTGTATGATGAAGTCACTGATGTATCATACACAGAAAGTGCACAGAGAAGCTTCTATCTTATTCATCAGCTAAAGGTCAATTGATGGATAATGAAGTGTGACGTAGAAGGGAATAAGAGGGTGGGGCACACTCTTCTCGTCTCAGACCATCACAGATCAGTACTAGTCAACCTACCCTATTCTACAATATCCCTTCTCTCTTCCCCTTCTCTCTTACCTCTTTTTGTCCATTCTTCTCTCCTCTCAAAGTACAGAAGGGGACTTCATTCACTATCCATCTCTATTTGCACTGAGAAACAGAGTCAGTCAAGGATAAACTGAGAAACGGATGGCAGAAGGAGGGAAGTTATCACTCTGTACCACCTATACTAACTATTATCCCCACCTCCCTCTCACATGGTCAGGGGAATCTCTTCTCATAGAAGTCTACATATCATTTATTCCTCCGGTCATCGGCAGTGCACACAAAAATGACTACTGCATAATATTGAGCCAGCGCCGAAATTCTGACTCATTTCATTTCGTATTTACATTAGAATGGCCGTGCATAATATTGAAGAGGGAATAGTCCATTCTTACCCCATCTCTTCTTCTTTCTTCTTCTTTCGTTGATGACTCAGCTCGACCCATCGCCTCTTTGAAGTAGTCTGAATTCAAACTATTATTTGAACTACCAATCAACTTTGTTTGTCCTTCTACAATGCACCCTTACTCTTTCTACGCCTCATAATGGCAAAAATAAAATAAGTTATCATTATTCCAGACCATTTGTCTAATGATGAAAGGAAGAAAATATTGCGTTGTTGTGATGTTGCACTAAGGGTAATCGAATCAAATTGAAGGGAGTGGTCTAAGAGAGAGAGAGAGAGAAAGAAGAACAGATCGACTAAGGTCGAACAAGACTCGAGTACTAATCATTCTCTTTTTATTGCAGAGAACTATAAATGCATTCTTTACTTCTCTATAAATGTAAATAGACCTACCGCATTGAGTTTCATCGGATCCATCGATACAATCATATTTCCTATTGCATTCAGCACTTGATTCGATGCATTGACCAGATCGACACTCGAATTGATTAGATGCACAACGAGATGAATGCTGAATGAAGTCATTCCCTCTCATTCCTTCTTCCTCCTTCTCCTACCAGAACATTCTGGGTCATCGTAGCAGGAATCTTCTCTCCCTTTCCATTATGTCGATTGATAGAATTGAGATATCGCTCGTTTGAACTCTCCGAATCACAATTTCTCTGTAATTTCCTCTTTTTAACATGATCTACCTTCTCCATGACTCTTCTTCTACTTTTTCAACACTGAACACCTGGACTTCTTTCCTCTCTCTCTCTCTCCGTTCTTCTTCATCCCATCAATCTCTTCCTCTCTCAATCAATCCTCTCGCCATTACAAATGAGAGAGAGATTGGAAGCTCAGATGAGATTGACATTCACAATAAACGAATGGATGAATGCAATCTCGGATTCGAAATATTGTAAAATTGAGAAAGAAGGGGTGATGAATGGATGAGAAGGGGGAATTGTCACCCACGAAATGAAGAGAGGAATAAGGGATGAACAGACCTCATCCCATCCATCTCCACAGTCATTCACTCCATCACACAGTTTATCGTAGTGGAAACACTGAACAATTTATTATCTTATATTATTTTATCATTGAACAAAAAATCCTACCCTAGTCTCAACGAGATAGGGGCATCTGAACTCCTGATCAGAACACGCGAGTGCGTCCTCCTCTTTCGATGCAGGCACGATGAGATGTGTGTGCTGGAATGAAGATACTCAATAAATTCATTCACTACTTTTACATTCCACTGATAATTTCCGAATGATCTTCGAGCAAGTTCGTTCTCGATATTCCAGACCATCCTTATCTCATTTCTCTAATGGCCGTTCATCAATTTCTCACTTTCTCTTCATTTCTCGTATGAGAATGAACTGAATGGGAAGAAGGTGAAGAGTGATTGGAATGAGAAGATGTCGACGAGGGAGTTGATGAAGAATAAACACGTTGAGCTGACACGAAATATTCTGTAATTATTTAGTCATGTTTTATTACAAAATTAATTATAGTTATTGATAAAGGACCTACCACAATGTATCTCATCACTTCCATCTCTACAATCGTAGTGTCTATCACATTTCGCCTCTTCATGAATACATTCTCCACTCGTACATTTCCACTCATTTTCACTGCATTCAACCGATCGTTTTCCTGCTCCTGAAATAGGAAGAACTCTGTTGATTGAACACTCTTTATTGATTATTTATTCAATCTCGATAGAGTAAATTGCACTTCTCTTCTCTTTCTCACACTCTTCTCAGCACATGGACGACTTTCACTTTTTCTTTCCCATTTCCACATCTTTTCGATCTCATTCAATCCATCTGGAGCACTTTTTGACTCGTGGAAAAAGAGACAACGTGAAATTGAGACTGGGGGTCATGCATAATTGTTACATGATAATTACTAGTAATGAGCATGAGTCGGCTCATTTTTGTAGGAAGGATAGGAGAGAATAGAGATAGGAGGTAGGAGGTAGGATTGGGAGAGAGAAGAGAGAGAGGATCCCTGACCTTCGGAGTTTCTCTGACCAGTAGTATTCACAGTGACCCCTTTCCATCCTTCTCTTCTATTCACTTTAGAATGGGAGCTTCCACTCCTCCACCAAAGAAAAGATCCTACTATGCTTATCCTCCATTACCAGAGATCAAACTATGCTGGATTGTAACAATCTGCACTGTTGCTTATGGATGGTTCAAAGTGTATCAGGTACGATTGAAGGATTAGTTGAGGATTGACTATTTATTCCCTTTCAGGTCAGTCAGAAATTCACGTGGAATATCGGTGACAAGGCATCCTTCAAGGAACTTCCTTTCGTGGGAGAGAGATTCAAGGTACTTAGACTAACAATCATTTGCCAAGAGCTTAACTGTCAAAGTAGTGGACAGCGCTTGATCAGTGACAATAGCGAGCAATTGTTTAGGATGAGGCAAATTGGGAGTGGTCTCGATGGAGTCCATATGCACTGGGATATCTTCCTGTCTATTTCGCCCATGCTTTCCTATTCAATATCGTCTCTAAGTTCCTGCCTGATAGAGGTGAGATCTAAGACAAAGATTTCTAGAATCTAAGCAGAATCAAAAGGCAATAACTAATAAATTTTCTTTCAGTTTTCTCAATTGTTTACACGATCGTTGCAATGGGTGGAGTCTCGTATGCCTTCTCTCCTCTTCTCGTATTCTACTCTTTCCTACAGGGAACTCTCATCTTTGTCACTTCCAGACTTATCCGGTATGTCCCTATTCTACTTATTAATGATAACCCCCATTCATGTTTTTTCCAGTAACAAACTCGCGGTATGGCTCTCCTCTCTTCCCATTCTGTACTACATAATGCATCATACTCATGAACTTCATACTGATGTTTTCCTCGTTCTTCTTTTCGTTTCCTATTCACTTCTCTCATACATCTCATTCTGTCACGAAACTACCGATGGTACGATTTTCTAATCGTCCTAGAGATGTTTCAAAAAAGTGGCCTCTAGATCATCTATGTATTCCTCTCTTTCAGGTCCAATCCGACTGGAAGATGACACTCAATTGAAGCAATATCTTCGAATGTTCTTCTATGCCTTCTATCAACCATACCTCGTCTCTCTCATTATCCTCTATCCTGATTTCGAGAGACAACTCAAGGAAAGAGCTACTCAGAAACGTGACTGGAAACATATCTTCACGTTCGCACTTCGAATTTCATTCTGGTGAGTTTCTCGTTCTATTATCAGATAAATCATACGATCTCAGGTGGGGAATAACTGATCTTCTTCTTCACTTTTTCTATTTCGAATCTATTCTCGTTCACACTGATGATGTGGCCAAATTGGACAAGAACACTTTCGTTGCACTTGGAATGACTATGGGTGAGTCGATATTTGCAAGTCAAAATATCGCGTGATTGCAGGTCAATTCTTCCATCTCAAATACGTGGTGATCTTCGGTCTCCCTTCTCTCTTCGCTAAGATCGATAATATGCAACCTCTGGATGGACCCATGTGTCTTGCTCGTGTTTGCCTCTATTCCAATGTGAGTGCAAGTAGGTCAAACGGACTAAGCATGTCATCAATGAGAGACTAGAAGAGACTAGATCTGGATTGGCGTTGACAGCCTAGATAGGTGAAGCCACCTAGTGAAACCTACTCAATCACAGGTGTGGCGTTGCTTCGATCGTGGTCTCTATCAATTCTTCAAGAAGTATCTCTTTATTCCCATCTGCCAACCTGATTTCACAATGGGGAAGAAAATCCTCGGAGTGTTCATCTCATATGGATTCGTCCTTCTGTGGCATGGATTCTACCATCACAACATTGTTAGTTTTTTACAAAGATCAATCTAAACTCCATCTATTGTGATCAACGTAATTGTCATTCTAGGTGTGGATCCTCCTGAATATCGCTGCTCTCTTCATGGAAATGACTACTAAAGCTCTCTATGCGCAACAATGTTTGTCCTACCAACGATCGACCTTCTCCTAATATTTCAATTACAGCGATTCGTGAATCAATCAACTCTCGTCTCTCTGATCTCACAATCAGAAGAATTCTCGGATGGCTTCAGATTATTCCCTTCGCTTTCGGTCTCTATTCTAACTTCTATTTCCTCGGTGGAAGCAAAGTGAGAGATCAAAGATCACTCGCTCAGTGAGATCAAAGATCAATTCAAGGTGGGAGGTCTGTACGTCGATCGAATTCTCATCGAAGAGACTCTTCCGTGCCGTCCATTCTTCCTTGCTCTGATCACCATTGGATACTTCTATACTCAAACTTGTATGGAAGTGAGTCCCTTCCCCTTCTAATCCCTTCTAATGATTTTTCTCTTCAGGTCGATCGATGGGCTGAACAGAGAGCACTCGAAGAAGAGAAGAAAACCAAGAAGATCACTCAGAAGAGCCAATAATTTATTAATTAAGCGATACTTCGCATTTGGGTCGCACGCGTTTACTTTTCCCCCATTTCTTTATGTTTACGGGAAATCTAATTGTACATGAAAGAGTTGTTGAAAGTAATAAAGAGTATTTTTTTCATTAACATACGTCCGGAGGGGCAGCATAATCCCTGGAGACAGGCTGTTCCAGGGGGACACACTGCATCTGCCCAGCAGTACGAGCTACCGTGTCTGAAACATGTCCACTGTCTAATCTAATTGTTGCAAAAAGGGAAGGTCTCGGCCGGGATCGAACCGGAGACCTTCTGCGTGTGAAGCAGACGTGATAACCACTACACCACGAGACCACTGGTGAGGATATGGCTCGCTCTGTGTACACTTCTAATCCCCTTCTAAGTTGCAATACTTGGCACAAACAAAAGAGTGGGATGGTTTGTGAAGAGTAGCTTCGATAGTTCATGAAGTGGATGTGCCCTTCCCCTTAGTGAAAGAGATCTATTTATCAATCTCAGCCACTCACAGAGAATATTCTGGAGTTGATCCATCTTCACACGATACGGTTGGACGAGAATGGGAATGACCAACTGACTGTAATTGAATGGATATAGAGGATATGGTAGAGATAGGATCATTGATTACCTTGTGAATGGGTCGTGGAGAGGGAGTCATTCGTGTTTCACAATGAATCTCATCGGATCCGTCTAGACAATCTCTCCATCCATCACATACAACTGTCTTAGGGACACATACATTGTCTTCTCTACACACAATCTCATTCGATGTGCATTCCACCGCTCAAATTTGATTACATCAACTTGGAAAAACAGATTTCTCTGTGGATGAGTGTGTATATCTCTTCGTCATCATCTCACATTCCATTCCCATCTCAGTCCCCTTCTCATCTCTCAATCTATTTGATACTCTTCCATCTTCCCACGTCCATTTTCTATCTCTATAATTCTCCCATCTCAAATCTCTTCTGCCTTTTGTTATTTACTTTCGCTCCACTCATTTCAAACTTTTGAGCAAACCCTTCCATTTTTTGTAAAGTGAAGATTGGCAAAGCGATTGAAAGAGAAGGAGATTGATTTGGACCTTTAGCCTCTCTTTGCACTTCTTGCGCATCTATCTATACCCAAGTAGTATCAATATCACAATGGTCCATGAGGGAGATTGTACCTTCCCCGTACCGACTGCCCCCTCCCCCTCCCCCTCCCCCTCTCTCAGGAAGAGTAAGAAGTGTCTGGGGAGAGGTCAATGCCGCTTCTTTCTATTAGAAGAACAACGAAGTAAGAAGAAGAGAGAATGCAGAGTATGGATGAAAGTAAATAGAGAGATAACAGTACCATTATCAATTGGGACTATCGATTGGATAAGAGAGGATAAGAGATCAGAGGGAGAGAAGAGAGAGAAGAAGGGGAGATAAACACATTCCTATGAGATATGAACAAGTACACATAGTTGCAAGGACGCATGATTGCATGCAAACGAGAGATGTAGAAAGGAATTTGCATAATGAATATGAAATAGAATAAAATAAACATACGAGTGCAATGTAGTTCATCATCTCCATCGGGACATTCGATGTGTCTATTACAGAATGAAGAGACAGGAAGACAATGACCAGAGAGACATGCTCTCTCTCCTGATGGACAACCAGAAGAAGGAGATGAGACTGCATCAGATCCAAGTGAGACCTGAGAGAGTATGGTTGAGTACTGTAGAAGGTACGGGTATCCTACGTGGAAGTTCTCTTCCACTCCCAATCCATCGATCATGATAGTATACACTCCTTCATCGGCATCGATTGCATCTCGAACGGTTAGGAGATATTCGTCCGAGTTTACTCCACTGAACATAGGCAATTTAATTGAGAATTGTGAAATAATATTAGAAAGAGCACAAAATGCATTGAAAATCATTTGTATGTTCGTAGACAGAAAGATGAACTGACAGAGTGATTCTCGTGTCTTCACATAATCTGAGTGATCCTTGTCCAATTATATTATCTCCCTTTGTCCAAATGACTTGATGACCATCAGGAATTGAATCAACAATGGCAGAAAGAGTGAATGATCCTCCATACGGAGCAGTCAGAGTTCGACGAGAGAGGAAAATAACGGGAGAAGGAGATGAACAACGGGCTGAGAAGGAATTAAGTCACTTTGTGATAGACAATTAATGATAGAATATTTACCGTATTTTGATTCATCGGATCCATCGGCGCAATCTCTTCTCGAATCACACCTGCAAGAATAAACGTATGAAAGCTGTCAATCAATCTACTCGTTAGCCCCTTGCATAAGCACTCCCTCCTCTCCACTCTCATTCTTACCTGAGGGAAGTATGGATGCACTCTCCAGATAGACAATGGAATTCAGTGGGAGAACAGGGTGAATTTGAGTCTGTAATAGAAAGTGATCGGATAAAGGAAAGGGAAAGGATGGAAAGGGGAACAAACAAGGGGAAGATACCTCTGATGACATGCAATTCAAATGCATCATTCGATACAGTGAGATTGGCTAATCTTCCATTCTCAACTGCCCTTTCAATTCTCTCTTTTATCCTTCGATCTTCATTAGATGAGTATACATCTACATAGACTAGTGTGCCAACAACCCGATGATATCTGAATGGTCCTACTCCCTCCTTCCTCTATCAGAACTTTCTATACTACCTGAAGTGTGTCACACTACTCCTATGTTCTCCCGATATTCCACGAAGAAGAATTGACATGGAATCCTCTACCAAATTAGCAGTTTTGACATAATCATCAGAATCAGAATGTCGAAGGGTCGTGGAGTACGGTAGTTGAGGGAGATTGATTGTAAGACGATATATTACAGTGAGGGATAGGGCCGATAATAATGATATCGGACCCATGATGGGGAATAGGGGGAGATAGATGGAAGGAGAAGTTGCTTTACGTAGAGGTGATGGAAGGAGGGATGGGGAGAGAGAGGGAGGGAGTGGTAGAACTGTTTGGAGAAGTAAGGAGGGAGGAGGAGAGAAGGTGCTACTCTTCCCAGATACCCCCTTCCCCTTATTCATACCCTTCTCCCTTCTCATATTCTACTATCTACTCATACTATTCATCACTCTACAGTCATATTCCCATCGTTCACCATTCAAGTCTCTTAGTTACCTTGTAGACATTCCGTATCGCCTTACCCTCAATAATCTGTTCGATTTCTCCGGATGCTTCAAGTAGATTGTCATCCACCAATGGAAGAGAGTTGATTGATGGAGATAAGAAGATAAGAAGTAGTAAGAGTATCATTAGAGTAGACTAAGCATAGAGGGAATGAGGACTGAATGGATTGAATGAGGGAATGAATTGAAGTGAGAGAGAGAGAGAGAGAGAGAGGGAGAGAAGGTGTCACTGACTGATTGATCTGAGATGATGGAGAGAAGAGGAAGGGAATACACACTCCCGATTATCAATCCATCCCCAAATCTGAGAGAGAAAGCGGACCATCCATTGAGATATCGCATCTATTTATTAGTTTGCAACATGGATTGAACAGACGATAAGTTAGGAAGGAGATATGAGATGGGTTCATTCATTCTTTGGTTCATAATTAATGATCGAAGGGGATTCATTCAAACAATCATTCAATAATACATAATCAATTCATTTATGGGGATATGATCTCTATCTCCTCTTATTCTTATTGGTGGTAGTCTCTGCAGTGGCTGCTTCATAGATCTTCTTCAATTCAGGGAGAATTTCAGTCTGGGCGAATTCTGATGCAGCCTCTGCCTTCTGAAGAGGGAGAGATAAGGGAGAGTCAAGGGGTAGATCAAGAGAAGAGAAGAGAAGGACACACCTCATTGATCCATTCCTTTGCTTGTTTGTGTGTCTCTGGATCTTGAAGAGTTTCCTTCACAGAATTGAATTTGTCTCTTACTGCGGGGCCGGCCGTCTCTTTCACCCAATTAGCAGCAGAACTGAATGAAAGATTATTATGAAGAGAGAGATCAATAGATGAATCTCCGTTCCATCTTCAATTGAAGAGTTCGAATTGAACTGCCCCCAAATCCGCTTACAATACACTACATTTCCCATCCTTTCATACCATATGATTCATCCCAGTTGACAGTAATGTACACAACAACGGCATATCAACAGATTACATCGACTTAGATTCGTTTGGTGAAAATACGATTAGCTCATTCCAAATACAAAAAAAAATAAATAAAATTCTGAATAGAAGCCCACAGATATTCTACGTGTGAAACATGCACTGATCTATAGGTTCAAACGATCGAATCAACGAAATTCTCTTCTAAACGTGCATAGTTTCTTACCTTCCCATCATTTCAACTGTTTTCAACTCCCCTGTGACTGACTTCAATTTCTCAGAAACTCCAGCAGTGAAGTCATCCCACCAATCAGCATTCACTGAAGAGGAGGAGAAAGCAAGGAAGAAAAGAGAAAGGAGAAGAAATCTCATCGTAGATCACTGAATGATATTGATTAAATGATTAGAACAGAGAAGGGAAAGGGTGGGGAAGAGACAAGTCGATGAGACAATGGGAATGGAGAGAACTGGACGATGTGGAAATGGTCAGATTGAATGAGACTTGAACGATTCGAATGGGAATGGAAAGGAGGGAAGGGGAGAAGGGAAGAAGCATGAAATGATAGAAGGGCAGTTGTAGATGAACAAAGAGTGGATAGAAGGAAGGATTGAGAGGAGGGAACAAGTTTGAGAGGGGAAAGGTAGAGAGAGAGAGAGAGTAAGGAAAGAGGGGAAATGAGTCATAGGAAGGAACAGAAGAGGACCCATCTGGTGTAAGAGAGAAAGAGAGAGAGAGAGAAGATGAGACTGATGTTCCAGTCGTTTCCTATTCAATCGGCTATTCTCCCTCTATCTCTCTTTCTCTTCTCTCTCAACCGCTTAGTCATACTCAACTAAGTGAACTGTCTTCCTAAAGGGCACAACACTAAAAAATGCGATAAGATCAAAGTTCTTTACGAGGAATAAAGATTTGCAGAGATTGTACAGTCCTGGCGATTCCCCCAATGAAAACAGGGCGCCCGGGGCGTCCCGGGGCGTCCCCCAGTGTCCCCCCGCTTCTGACGTCTACAGACCTTTTTCAAATTGGGCCCAATTTGTGTTTATCGTATTCAGCGTTCGATTCTGCGTCGATTCATAATAAAAAATCAATTAAAATTTTTAATTATTATTTATATTTTGATTTTCAAAAAAGTGGCGAATAAAACGATTCGTGCATCGAAGAGTACACCTTGCGGTATTTATCCACTGCTGCAGCAGAATGTTTTGCTAAGTACCGTAGGATGTACTCCTTGATGCACGAATCGTTTTATTCGCCACTTTTTTGAAAATCAAAATATAAATAATAATTAAAAATTTTAATTGATTTTTTAATATGAATCGACGCAGAATCGAACGCTGAATACGACAAACACAAATTGGGCCCAATTTGAAAAAGATCTGTAGACGCCAGAGGCGGGGGGACACTGGGGGACGCCCCGGGACGCCCCGGGCGCCCTGTTTTCATTGGGGGAATCGCCAGGACTGTAGGATAGTGCATACATTTCATCGGATCTACTATCCAAAATGAAAACGAAGTAGTACATCATTGTGATGAGGCGTCAGTTGATTGATATGACTCTTACGTCAGTGAGCATCAAGGGAATCAAATAAATCAGATTGAAGGAGGAATCTCACACTGGGAATATAAATGGATACGAGAGTGGTAATCAAGTGTAATGGAGGTCTCCCTCTTTCATCCTAAGAAGATTAATCGGGCAAGGTAAGAGGAAGGTCTTCATTGAGAGAGAGAGAGAGAGGGCATGCCAATTGGAAGGAGACTCCCTTTGACCTCTCTTGATTAAAAGAATAGACATGATTATGAGTGAAGACTGTCGAAGGACGACGATGAGTCCATTAGGAATAGTCCATTGACAAAGAAGAAGAAGGAGAAGAGATGAGTAATCAAGGGGAAGATGGAAGCACATGGAACAAACGATCAATAGCAGGTTTTTAAATTCAGCTTTCTGGTACTCTTTCGTTGGAAAAAATCCAGTAAAAAAAATTTTTTTTCAGAATAATGAACTAATTCAAAAACACTCAAGAGAGTAATAGATAATGCGTCCATCTTGGCGTGGCGCTAGTACTCTACACTCTACTTACAGGCAGCCGCTTTTGTTCAAATTTTGTTTAAAAAGTCTTCAACAATACAATGGAGAATTTTTTATCGAGAAGATCAGAATCCGTGCAAATCTGAGCAGACAATACGAAATCGGAGGCATGAAAGACAATATGTTTTCAACGAGCAGTACCGCCAATCGCATAGCCCATTTGCATGTGGTGCAGAGCAGGGCGTGCCCAGATTGCGGAGCCGTGTTTTTAAGAATGCTAAAATAACACATAAGCTCGCGTACGAGTCGTTGGCACGTAATTTCACTACGGAATGGCACGTACATAGATTACGAAAATAAAGGTCTCATTGCGAGAAAGTTACTAGTAATTGTTCAAAGCACGTCCGCACGTCTCCTCTCACCCCGACGCGCCGTTGTCCATTCGCATGGGGAAGGCGATTGTTATGTGGGCAAGGGATACTGTAATTATTCGTTTTTAGATTACTTATTTGCAAAATTATAATGCAAAGTACAAAAAGAGTGAAACATTTGTAAGAATTTGATCTCTTCGATAGCTCCTAAGCATCCCCGGACATGTAATTTCAATGGCACATGCACAGACCATCCCCATTTCCAACCATCACGATTAAATTAGATTTAGCAGGATCCATAATACGTGACTTAGGGAAATGATTTCCTTATTTGCACATTTGTACGGTTTCAGGATGTATGGACTATCAATTGAACTGGATGGCATGTGAAGTGAAAGAGTAGGATGTAGTGCTTGATTGTTGTCTAAGAGCACCTCTTGTAACTGGAGTAGACTGCCTATCCATCGATGGATTGTACTACTTCAAACACCTTTGCATAGAGGGTAAAGTCTGTCTCTACTCTCCAATCCAAACAGTATCCTCTATCCTTTCCTTTTGTTCTTCTCTCCTTCACTTCCGATCATAAGAATTTCTTCTCATTCCAATCATCAGAACAAAAAGGGAGGGATTGGAGGGGATATCTTTAGATAGTGAAAGGGAATCTGTCCCTTCTATCCATCCTATCCTCGATATCACGATAAGAAGAGAGATAGTGTTCATTCTCTTCCTTTTCTCTCTTCTTACTACTGTCCTCATTAAGAGGAGTCTCTTTCCCTACTTGATCCTCTACATTCAATTCGATAGCAACACCTTTCTTCTTCCTTCTTTCTTTCCTATCCCCTAGTTCATCTCAACTCAATCGCTCCTTTTGGTTTCAATCCGAGAGAAAGGAGTGAATAATCACAAATCGCCATCTCATCTCTTTCATAGCGAAAGAAAGTCTCATTCCACTCTCACCTTCTCCCTCTTCTTCACTCAATTAACAAGTCTCTCTTTCTGCTTCGACTAACTCTTCTTTATTCCATCAGTCTCCATCTATCCATTCAAGGTCCATTTCCATCATTCTCTTCCTCTCTCCTCCTTCCTTCCTTTCTTCTTCTCCCTCTGATCTCATTCTAAGATCGGCCCTCCCCTTTCCTTTTACCTCCTCATTTCTCTTCTAACTCAACCATTTTTCCTGAACCATTGTGGATCTTATTCGATTTATCCTCTCTCTGTTCATTCTATTCCCTCTTTTCTTCCCTCATTTCTTCTTCTCGATACTCGACTACTTTACTCCTACTTTCCCTTTTTCTTCTTCTATGCTTATTCTCCTTTCTCATGCACTCAATTGACCCTCTTTCACTTCTTTTCACTCCTCTGATAAGTGTTAATTCCCCTCCCCCTTAATCACTCCTTACATATCCCATCCTTCCTCCTTCCTCGATTGCCCTTTAACCTCTACAGTCTAATCCATAATCGTCCTTGATATCGATGCAATCAGAGTCCTTTCATATCTTCTCTTCCGTCATCCCCTCCCTCTCCTATCCACTCCCTCTCTCCCTCTACAGTATCCCCTCTCCCCTCTCTTCTTCTCTCAATCATTTGTCAGTCTGCCCTATTTCTATCTCCGTTCAGCATTGTTCTCTTAGCCAAATCCTTCGTTTTTCATCGTATTTCGTAATGCATCGGTGCTCTTTAAATGTAGCCTCATTTAATCAGTCTTGTCCCTTTCTGTTACTGTCGTGGCCGCAAACTATTTCGCTCTTGATCATCGTTATCATCATTCACCGTATCACTGTCTCCCTCATCATCATCTTCTCACTTCAGATGCCTCCGGGGTGGTTACTTCCCCTTCTCTTCTCTTTATCATCAGCTCATATTCGTCTTTCTTTCCCTCCGTCTTTCTCATTCTCCGATGCACTAATCAATGACGATTCTTCAATCTGTGTTGGATCTCCTCCTGGTGAGACATTTTCCCTTCCGTCCTCCTACCTCCCTTCTTCTCTCTTCTCATTCTTCACAATCCGTTCGATTACCTCATCAATTCCTGCTCTAATTCCTTCTCTCACCTTCGATCTCATTTTCATCCTTCCAATCACATCTTCCATTCCATTCCTTCCTTCTCAATGCACTTTACCTCTCTTTACTTCATCTCTTACCTCCTAAGGGAGATTCTTCTCATTGGCTGCTGACCCAGTTAGACTACTTAGTACCACCTCCCCCCCCCCCTCCTCCCCACCTCCCCTCTTTCTCTTCTCTTGCCTCTCTTGCTTCCACCTGTCTGCCATTACTCAGACAGGGTAAGACTCGATTAGGAGATGCAACACCCTAATTAGACAAGGAGGGATTGGAAGGATTCACTGGCTAACAGGCCAATCTCACGAGAAATGAGGGAAGAAGGACCAGTTCCCTCCTTCCCTCACTTTGAATCAAGAACTGAAGGGAAAAGACTGATAAAGATGAATGAGTCATTGCAGAGGGATCACCATCGACATATCTATTGACTGGATCGACTATTGACATCGAATGGAGCAGTAGTGTACCGCATGCTGTGAGTGATTAGAGAGAGAGAGAGTCTGTCGGTGAGGACAGAGGGGAAGGGATAGGGAAGGGGGTTATGGTGCCCATCTGAGAGAAGGGCCAAGGTTACTGCCAATAGAGACACTCCTCACTCATAAATCAGTCCTATTCCAGGGTGGAATCAGAATTGATCTAATCGATTCGAATAACAAAGTGATCAGTACATTCAAGGAATTCTCTGCTGCTCACAATATCTCGTAAGATTTCATATCCAGTTGCATTTTAATGGAAGGGAAGAATCCATAATAAGGGAGGGAGCCAGACAAATGCTAATTCCATCCCACTTTGAGACAGAAAGGGAAAGTGTATACAAAAAGAGACCGTTATGAGATGAGAGTAGTAAAAAGAGAGGTCGACCTTTCTTTATGTAAACCGATCGGATGTAATTGAATCAAGCCTAAACAAGTAGCTACTTTACCTTCATGATCTTTGATCTCTTTAGATCGTCAATTCATCATTTAATTCTTCCTTCATCTCTCTCATGTTCCGATTGTATTCTTCGTGTGTCTCATTCTGCATCTGAGATCTCTCCCGATAGACAATATGTATCATGTGCACTTGTCAATATTGGAAAGAGTAAGTGCATGAAGGGAGATCATCAGTTCAATCCCTTCCCTCTCAAGGTATTCCCGATGGAGATACATGCAATCGTAAGGGAAAGAGAGTGAATGGAGTATGTCTGTGTAAGGATGGATTCGAAGGAAGTCACTGTCAACATTCATGTGAGTTCATTCCCTTTATCTTCTAACTGATATCCTCTTTCCATTCAGTTGAATGTGATGATGATTCTGATTGTGGAAAAGGAGGAAGTTGTCATTCTCTTTCTACTTCTAATCGAGTCTGCTATTGTCCTCCTGGAAAGAAGGGATCCAAATGCGAGAAACGTAAGTGATTTCCTCCTCCTTCCTCTTCATTCCCTCCCCTATTCAGATTATTCGAACGAAGTCTCAGCTTTCGATGATTCACTGTATCAAATGAAAGAAGCAGGGCCGAATAAGATCTATTGGAGGATAATCAAGGTGATTCGACTCTCCATTCCATGGTTATGGTCCCATCCCTTCTCTACTTCTTCTTCTCTCGATCTTTCTGTTCAATGAACCGTCGTATCCACCCGGATCCCTCCTTATTGCCTTCGTTTTATTCTTTCTTCCAAATAGAAAATCACTCTCTTCTTTCTTCCTTTTCTATCACCTATGGCTAAAAAGGAGAGAGCATGGAATGGGGTGTTCGAACTCTTCTTCTCTTCTTGCAAACCCCTTGGAAAGGACCAGACTGAGATTAATTGAATCTCTTTTCAGGATGAAATCGAAGTGGTTCTCAAATACCCGGGAAGATCATGGTCAGCCATTGGATGGAAACCATTGAATGACAATGGTCAATGTGCTTCTACTCTCTCGAAGATCTCATCTCTCCATTCTGATTCGCCTTCTCCTTCTCATCTTCCTTCATCTCGTCGTCCTCCTTCCTCTACTCGATCTCCTTCTACTTCTTCTCCCTCTGGACACGAATGTTCACTCAATGAGGAATGGTCAACTTGTCCTGAAGAGAAGAGATCATGTGAAGCATCGTGTGATTGGACTCTCGATTCTGAATCAATTCCCACTTGTGAACAAGGATGTGGAACTCCTCGTTGTGTGTGCAAGGAAGGATTCGTGAGAGCATCTGTCAATTCAACCAAATGTATCCCATTCGATGCATGCAATCCTACTGTGAGTGATAACTCAAGATGAAATCCCTTATGATCCTTCTCTTCTTTCAGGAGCATTCCTGTGGATTGAATGAGACATGGGCTCAATGTGGAACTGCCTGTGAACCATCGTGTTCTAATATGTACGATACAGCCCCTTGCCCTGCCTCTTGTGAGAAGGCTGCTTGCACTTGTGCTGATAACTACGTCAGACACAATGGAGAATGCGTCTATTGGGGAGATTGTCCAGGTACTGTAGGAATACTGTAGTCCAGTAGAGTATTGATTGATTCCAGATCTCGATGAGCACTTTGCCTTCTCTTCTGATGATAATCTGATTGGTGATATCTCGAATAAGTCAGCTACAGAGGCAGCCACTTCCGCTCCCGTTGCTGTTCATATTACTCCCACTTCATGTCCCATTAATGAGACATTGAATGAATGTGGAAAGGTAATTAATCATTATACTACTGAATGAATTTTTTTTTGTATGTGAATGCGACAACCCCTACAATAATTGCACTGATTGCAGGCTTGCGAGACCGACTGTACTTCCATCTTCATCCGTGAGCAATGCACTAAATGTGGGGCGACCGATTGTTCATGCATCCAAGGATACGCTCGATCCAATGGGAAATGTGTCTATTGGGGAGATTGTCCAGCTGATCACATGAATCTTCAATCGAAGGGAGGAAATCGAGGAGTGCCGAGAGTAACGGGAACGAATTGCAAGGGAGAATTCGTCGTCCCTGCTGGATGTACTACGGATTGTGAATATCGAGCAATGTGGAATTATATGGAAGAGACCGATGAAGTCGAATTCGCCATTGAAACGAAGATTGGACAGAATTCATGGAGTGGAATCGGATTTGGAGAGAATCCAACGATGGGAAACGCCGATGTTTACATTGTGAAGTCTGTGAATGGAAACGTGTCCATCCATGATATGTGGAGTGAAGGAAGAGAAACTCCATTGGAAGACTCAAGTAGAGATATCGCCGTTCCCAATCCAATGGGAAGTCATGTGGATGGAGTATTGAGAGCACGATTCAAGAGAAGAAGACAGAGTAGAGATAAGAAGAATGATATCGACTTTGGAGATGATCAATGTGTATACATGTTATTCCCTGTGGAAGGAGGAAGAGTAGAGAGAGATGGAGCTATCTCTATTCATTCGACCACTCCTCTCACTTCTCATACTAAAGTGTGCTTCCGATCATGCACTCCCAAGCCGACACCCCATCCAAAGGCCGAATCTAGTGAGTTACTCATTCAGAAAAGATTGAGAGACTGCATTTATTCTACTTAGCAACGATGATTTAAAATAATCAGTGAATTCCATTGCAGATTCGTGTGAGACAGAGTTCCGTCATCCCTCTGGTTGCACTGGTTCAGCCTGTGAATACACTGCCAAATGGACTCTCAATTCAACAGCTCAGAATGTTCGATTCGAAATCTCCGCAAGAGACCTTGGAAGATGGACTGGAATTGGATTCTCGAAGAACGGAGAAATGAGCAATGCTGATATCTACACTGGATGGGTACGATTCATTATTCATTCCATTCCTCTCTTCCCTCTAATAATCCTTCAATCTCAGGTCTACGAAGGAAAGGCATACGTTACTGATCGATTCGCTTATGGTCGTCAATTGCCAGCCATCGATCCAGCTGATAGAAGTGATATCACTGATATTGGAGGAAGAATTGAAGATGATGTCCAGACTATTTGGTTCACTCGATCAATCGTCACGAAGGATTCCCTTACTGATCTTCCTCTTGATAAGTGTTACTTCTATCTATTCCCTGTTGGAGGAGGAAGAGTTCTAGCTAGGAAATCATCAGACTTCCACAATCCTCGCACTCCCATTGGATATCACGATATCGAAGCCCCTCATGTCTCATCCACTAAGATTTGTCTGTGTGATCAATCTGGATCTCCCATTCCCACTCAACCTCCTGCAGTGAGAAGAAGAAGACAAGCTCCATTCGCAGTAGTGAAGAATCCCTTCGGAGACGTATCTTCTCCTGTCCATACTGATCCGATGGCCTGTGTTGATATGGTGATGGGATCAACAGATGGAAAGGGAGGAAGAGTTGTTGATATGTTCTCTATTGGAACTTCTACTCCTGTGGAGGATTCATCACTGGGAGGATCAGATTCTCTTCTCGCTGCATCAATAGTCTACTCTCATGGAATATCCACTATCATTTTCAAGAAAAAACTTCACGGTATCCATTATTCAATAACAGTATCACTAAAAAAAGGGTTCCCATTATCCAATGATGTCATTACAGCTACTGAGCCAACGGATATCTCTATCACTCGTGGCCCAATGACCGTTCTATGGGCACAGGGAGTGGATCCATCTCACTATCGTCATATCACTGGAGGAGCTCCCATCAAGGCCGATGCTTCCTTCTTTGCTGCTGATTCATTCAAGTACCATGGAATGGACAATAGAGGATCAATCACTATCGACTTCTTCGGTGAGAAATTATTCTTTAATAATTTGTTGAAAAATTGAAACATTTTACTCCTGATTTCGAACTTCAAATATCTTTCAAACAATAATTAATTTATTCAGGTGAGGGAGACCACGAAGAGACGACGGGAGTCTCATCGGATTGTCGTGGTTCAATGTCATTCCCCCATGGATGCACTGGTGATATATGTCATTATTCCATCTCATGGGAATCTGATGGAGTCACTGCATCTTTCTCACTTCAAGCCGATATCAAACCACTTCAATGGACTGCTCTCGGATTCTCACCCAATGGACAAATGGTCAGAGTTATCTTCATTCAACACAAAATAATCCATGGAATGAAGAATTGAAAGTACTCTTCATCATTTCAGGCCAATTCCGATGTCATTGTCGTCTCTGTTCTCGAAGACGGAAAAGTGACAGTAATCGATCAATTCATGCCTTCATACGGTAGACCATCGATCGATGAAGATCAAGACATCTTCGATATATCGACCAAGTTCACGAATGGACGAGTTTATGCAAACTTCTCGAGAGATTTGAAGGGAGTCGATGGGCATGATGTATCACTTGATGAATGCAGGTTAGATGATTGATACATTGAAGAGAGATGGATGATGGAGTAGAATCCCTATTGATCACTCTTCTTACAGATACTACCTCTACACTCCTACTCCTTCTTCTCTTGATAAATCAGGAGAGATCAAGAAGCATTCTTCATCTCCGATTGCTTCAGCAGGAAAGATCTGTCTCAAGTCTTGTTCAACTCTTCCTGCCACTCCCAAACCAACCGTTAGCATTCCTTCCACTACTCAGAAGTCTGTTGAGAAACCAGTGAAGGAAACGAAGGAAACTCCGAAGGAGATCAAGATAACTTCTTCTTCTTCCCTTCCCACTCAACCCTCGACTACTACAACAGTCACAACTACCCCTTCCACTCCTTCTTCGTCAATCTCCATCTCATCATCTACATCATCTTCCATTCCTTCATCAACAACAACGAAGATGTCGATGCCTCCTCTTCAGAATGGTCCATCTCGTCCCATTCCTAAGGCCAGATATGCACTCAAGATCAGAATAACCAATAGAGAATACGTTCCTGATCTTGCTAATGAGAAGAGCGAATACTATCAGAGTTTCACGAAGGATCTCAAGAGTGCTGTGAGTTCATTCCTTCTTCTTCTTTTCTTATTCCAATATCATCTTCAGGTGGATAAGGCTCTGTCTATTAAATGGAAGGACGTCGAAATGGGTCGTGTCCTTCAATACAGTAAGGGAAGTGTCGTCGCTCTTGTTGAAGTGGATGCTCTCTCTTCGTCTCCTCGTCCCATCGAGATCAAATCTGTGATCGAAGAGACTGCTGTTAGAGGATCAATCAATGGAGTCATTATCGAACCTACCACCGTCGCTGTCGAACAATTGCGTACGTTTCATCACGAAGACTTCTATATCTCAGTTGTATTTCACTCCTTCAATCAATCCATTTCAGCAGTCGAGCAATCCTCTGGTCCGAAGGAGATTGAGAATATGATCATGGATAGTCATCTTCTGTCTCAGATTGGATGGTTAATCCTAGCCATCGTCCTTCTCATACTCGTATCAATCTGTTGTATTTGTCTCTTCTGTCGATGTCGTCGAGTCTCCCATCAATTCGTGAGTATTCATTCTTTCACTTTGTCATTTCGTGTGCCATTCCCTCATCTCACTTCCCCCCCCCCCATTCCCTTCACGGCTTAACCATTTCTTTCTCTCCGCTTGTCCATTGCAGAGTCCGATGGGATCACAGAATGGGAAGACGTACTCAGATATTCCCTATAAGGCGGTATGCACCATCCCTTATTTAGTGTGAAGTGTGCACTCTCTTCTCTCACTCACTCATTCAATCATGTAGAATTTACAGGATCCGTATCCAGCGTATCCGATGCCCGCTGGATACAACTATGGAACTAGTGAGTGATGAGATCCTTCCCCCTCCCATCTCACCCCTTCCCTCCTTTCAGTGAATCTGAAGAAGACTTCAACATCCACATCAACAGCTGGATTCGATAACAAGGCCTTCCAACATCAACGTCATTTCTCTCAAGCAACGACGGCATCAACGAAGAATAGTCCTCCTCCTCCTCCTGGAAGTGAAAGTACTCCGAAGGGAATGGGAGAGACTAACTATCAAGAATGGTTGAGAGAGGTGAGCATTCCTTCTCTCCCGCAGTGTCAATTCAATCTGTACTATCCAAATCAAAGCAATTGCGGTCGAGAGAAAGATGGATAGATTAGGATAGTGGGATATCCAAGGTCGAGAATGGGAGCTCCGTTACTTCTCTTACTCTCACATGTAATTGACCTCGACCTGCAAGGATAGTGATCGTATCTCGGCAGCCATTCAAAATACACCTAAAGGAGCCGACTAGTAGGGGATCTAAATGAGTGTCTCTCTTGAGAGTGAGGGATCAATGTCTATGTATTCAGGTAGCAAGTAAGCCAGCATCACAAGAACACGAAGAATCAATGACTGTTCCTCGTCCTCCATCTGCCACTCCTTACGTATCATATCCCAATGATCCCAGTGCATATTATACTCTAGGAGGGGAACACAGAACAGGAACTGCCAATCGACAATTCCGACACTAGATCCCTTCTCTTCCCCCTCCATCTGCACTAATCACTCGCACTCATATTATGCCATTCGTACTCTCTCTTCAATACGGTTGCTTCCCTTTGAATCTTTCATCATTCCTTATCTTGTCTCCCTTCCTCTATAGTTGTATGTAGTATCTCGATCACATCAACATGCTTTCAATTCCTTCCCACATTTCAATCTACGCAAAAGTTCATTTCAGAGAAACTAGATGATAATTTCAAATATATTTGCTCAATGTAAGATGATCCCGAGATTTTATAACGAATGTGATGTGATGTTTAGATTCAATTTTCATTATTTTTATCAAATGTCCATTACATTGTCTGTAATTATCAAGTGCGCGATTCTAGCTCACTAATAAAAGATTAAATTTAGCAACAACATCGGTGAATGCACAATCAGAGTAAGCAACAATCAAACAAGAGATGAGAAAAATCATTTTATGAAATAATTCCGCAAAAACGAATAGCTAAAAAATGAGATAAATACGATGCTTAATACCGTCTGCCACTAGCATTGCTCTCAAATTTTCTCTTCTTAATATTTCCATTTCCAGTAGATTCATCTATCAAACTATGATCCCTCTGAAAATAATTCATTTTTTCACTAAAACAATTCTAAAGATAATCACTCACCTTATTCGCCTTCGTCTTGAATTTTCCTTGAATCGTCCGACTTAGCGACCCTCCCATACTGAAATACACCACATACCATTTGATATTCCAGATTTTATAATGAAAGCGGCACTATAGCCAAACGTAAGGATCCTACATTAGTGTATCCCACTGTTCATAATAGTTATATCATAATAAAGTACTCACGTATCAGCCATTTCATCGTCGCTCACATCTTTCTCGTCGTCGGAAGTGTTTACTATTCCATTTTTCTTGTCAGAGAAGTATTTCATCAGTCTCTGAAATAAATAATAAATAAGTTTATAGTCTAAATATGGCGCATCATGCATAACGTATCTCATTGTCAGATATACGGGTCAATTTAACTATATGTGTTCATAGAACAGTGCTAATGAAAAAAATAATTCAAAAGAAACTAGACACAATTATGATCTGGAAAAAGGACTACAAAAAATATTAGTTTACCTCCACTTGCGGATTACATCCCTTGAAGGACATTCGTCCGTATTGCAGATCTTCTAAGAACTCCAGATCTCTCGTGAACACGAATCGGTCTCTGCAATGCTTATTTTAAAAGGCACACTCGCTGATGCAGACACAATACATATCAAATCTCATACGAGCAAGGTTTCAACGATGTTCATCAGCTTCGTGGGTCTACACTACCAACGTATATAAATTTTTGTACTGTACTAAATGAGGTTGTGCAAGTACAAGACGATGTATCGATATTCTAGCTTCATATTAGCAGGTGATCAAGAGTTGCAGAATTAAAAAGGTAAGGAGATATATTAATTAAACTAACGAGGACGAAGAGGGCGCATCTCCTTTCGATTTGTCGCTATCAGAAACCGACTCTCCAGCGAGGTACGCTTTTTGAAGAATAGACTCTTGCTTCTTCTTCTCTTTTTCTTCCAATCGTTGCTTCGTACGTCGCATAAACTGAGAAGAACTGCTAAAAGTCAATATTTAAGTGATACGCACTTTCATCTCCAGGACATTTGTGGAAATCTTGGAGTCATCTTTCGTCATTGTGTGAGTAGGCCTATAAAGAAGCAACAAATAAACCGGAGAAATCGCGAAAATCGATAATTCGAAAAACAGTAAAAATGGAAAAATTGGTGTGCTTGTGGCGACCATTCGATAGTAATTGTCAGAAACTACCGTATATTAAGTTTTGAATAAAAGTGTTGCTGTGACTACCATGTTTTCGTTTTCTCTGTAATTTCGCCTTTTTCACTTGTTAAGGTATTTTTTACGCTATTTTCGTTTCAGAATGGTGAAGAGATCCGTAGAAGAAGACGAAAGCGCGTCTTCCAGCCAAGAAAACTTCAAGGTTCCTTCTCTGCCAAGTAAAGATGAGCCACCCGCCAAAGTCCCGAAAGGTGAGCAACTTCATGTAGAAACTTAAACCATGTTTTGCAGTACCAACATTGAAATTCGAATCGACGTATCTTCGTTCGATTCCCGCTGCGACTCAATATGAAAAGTCGTTCATGCACAGAGATGTAATCACTCATGTCGTCGCATCTCAGTCAGTTATTTATTATTAGTTCTTTTTTATATACATAATTCTTGTAGGACGGACTTCATTATAACTGCTAGTTGCGATGGTCATCTTAAATTCTGGAAGAAGAAGTATGCAGAGGGAGTTGAATTCGTGAAGCATTTCAGATGCCATCTACGTAAGTTTGTTTTTTTCCTTTGTCATGAGTAGATGTTTATTTGACTAGGCGTTAGAATCTCATGGGATGAATGGTTTTACATTTATTTTTTTGTGGTGCTTATTCTTAAGCATTGTAAGCTCAATGTTCCTTTTTGACTGTCTTAACTTCAGACGCCTTTTCTCACATTTGCGTCAATTTCAATGGAACTCTTCTGGCAACAGTCTGTGCTGAGGTACTCTCATTTTTATGCTTTTATAGATCTACGATATTTTTCAGGACAAGTCAGTGAAGATCTTTGATGTGGAAAACTTCGATATGATCAATATGATTAAACTTGATTTCTCTCCGAGGACAGCTGCATGGATCCATCAAGGTTAGTTTACGGGTTTATTGATATTTTACTGATAGTTTCTTCAGGATCGGATGTTATTCATGCCCTAGCTATCTCCGATTCCGAGAGTGGAAAGATAGTGATAGTAGATGGAAAGGGAACTGCCGAAGCAATTCACACTATTGAGAATCTCCACACTAAGAGCGTTCGATGCATCGAAGTGAGTGTCATGAAAATTTTTTTCTAATATCCGATTAATTTTTTATGTTGTTCATTTTCAGTACAATCACAAACTGGACGTTGTAATTTCCACAGATGATCAAGGAATGATTGAGTTTTGGAGAGGAGAAAAGGGAAATTTCGAATTCCCTGAAGATGTTGTCAAATGGGAGGTAAGTGTAGATTATATATATATATTAATTCAATGTGTAAATTAATAAAAAAAAATATTCAGTCGAAGATGGATACTGATTTGTATGAGCTTCTGAAGGTGAAGACACTCGCAGTCTGTATTAGAGTATCGCCCAAGGTATCTACTTATATATTCGCTTTAAATTGACTCGATAAAAATATTTTCGTATCCATAATATGTCTTCCCAGGGAGATTCCTTTGTTGTTCTGGCAGAAGATCGAAGAATTCGTTTCTTTGACTACATCAGTGGTAAAATGACGAAGACTCTGGATGAAACTCTCCCGAGATACATTGAGACCGGAAAGACCAACAAGTGAATTTCCCTTTTCTTTTTTTAAACAATGTAGTCAACACTCTTCTTCTTCATTCCTTTCTTCTCAATATGTTACTAATTATCTGATTTGTCAGGAATTTTGGTCTGCAGTCAATGGAATGGAATCGTCGAGTAGCAGTAGAGAGGGAATTGGATAAGGATAGGAGTAATTCATTCCGCCATTCCACTTTATCATTCGATCTATCTGGAAACTTCCTTCTTTTCCCTTCTCTCATTGGAGTACAAGTGAGTATTCAATGGATTGAGATGGGGGGAGTAAATGGATTGATTAAGGTGTACAATATCGTGACAGATACGGTAGTTCGTACAATCGGTCAGGAAGAGACGATTCGATTGAATATGGTCTCTCTTTGTAGAGCTGTCCCCGATGTTAGAACAAAACTACAGGTGAATGAAATACTGTAGACATGGAATAAACGAGGTATCTACAGGGAGCAGCGACTACGGTAGAGACGGAGACTGCAGATAATCCGAATTTGAACAAGACTCACGATCCCGACCCGATCATGGTGAATACGGTAGTCGGTTAATAATTGATAAGTCTGATTCAGGTTTGTGGCGCGTACCGAAAGAACCGTTTCTATCTCTTCACAAATGCAGAACCATTCACAACCGAGGTATTAGAATCTACAATTATTATATTTATGTGAATGTGTTTGGATTGAATAGAATTAAAATTATACCCAGATGGATGAAGAGGGAGGAACAGGTCGAGATGTATTCAATGAGAAACCGAAGAAGGAAGACACCATTACAGCTGTCGAGGTAAACGATTGATAGGTATAGGGACAATTGATTGAGATTGGAGTAGCATATAATCGATTGATTACAGGCAGAGAAAACACAGAAATCATTGGCAACTGCCGCCATCATTCACACTTCAATGGGAGATATCCATCTTGAATTATTCCCCAATGAATGTCCAAAGGTACGGTAGATGAGATACTGTAGTTCGATGCTAGAGAGGGGAGAGGAGTGGAAGAAATGGATTAATTTCAGACAGTGGAGAATTTCTGTACTCACGCTCGTCGTGGATATTTCAATGGTCTTTCATTCCATCGAGTAATCAAGAGTTTCATGATCCAAACTGGAGATCCAACGGGAAGAGGAACAGGAGGAGAATCTATTTGGGGACAAGATTTTGAAGATGAATTCCATCCTAGATTGAGACATGATAAACCATACAAGGTAAGTCAGACTCGACAATAAGTATTATTTTAAAACTCGACGGACGGTTCCTAATATATTTTCCATTTCAGGTTTCAATGGCCAACGCTGGCCCTAACTCGAATGGATCCCAATTCTTCATCACTACAGTACCCGCAGAATGGCTGGATGGAAAGAATACTTTGTTCGCTGAGGTGAGCACAGTCATTTGATTGACTCTTCTCAACGATGTTTGTCAGGTAACGGAAGGATTCAATGTGGTACAGAAGATCAATGGAGTGGCCACTCATGGAAAGAGTGGAAGACCAAAGGATGAAATCAAATTAGTCTCCATCTCACTCAGATAGATATCACACTTACATTCATTATACTATACGCATCTAACATAATTTGTTCATGTTTATTGGTTGTAAAGGAGAGATCTCACATTCAAATAAATGAATTATATATTGTATATTGAGAGTGGAAGTAGAATATGATCATGCAGCAACCTCCGTGTCTCTCGTACTCCTTTGTCTCAATGATATCTTTGGTTCATCCTTCTCAGCTGCTTTTATCATCTTATTCTCTTCTTCTCTATTCCTTCTCTCCTCAAGTGTTGTTTCCTGAACGGAAATGATCTTATACCGTAATCTATCGATTATCCTCACAATCATCTCATGGCGCATCTTCTCTGCTTTGGTTCGTGTGTTTCTCTGCTTCAACCAGTAGGAAATTTCATCCTGAAAGGAAGGAGGGATTACTGTATGAATCAATGATAACTCACGTATACATGGGGAAACATGCATATTCCGAGTGCAATAACAACGAGACTACAGAGAACGGCAATGGGGTAACTACGAGGAATATCTTCCTGAAGAGGAGAACTGATAGGAGATCAATGAGATGGAACATACTCACAAATATCCAATCTCGAAGAGTAAGACGGATTGAATGACCACTCGATGCCATTACTCACATCAAGAATGAGAACGTCTCCTCATCTCTTTTCATTTTCCATCTCTCTCTCATCTCATCATTCGCAATCTCGTATAAAGATTGTAAATTATGAAAAGTTGGATTTTTTTGTTCACATTGAGCAAGTAGAAAAAACTTCATACGAGTACATCGAGAAAAGAGGTTGAGATTTATCTCGACCCTTTTACGATTCCCCTTCCTTTGCATGTCTTCCATAGTCCATTATCAAGAATTGGAAACTGTTTACTCGTACTCGAATGAATGATTAGAAAGGGGAAGAATTAACCCGTATGAGAATGAGGAATGAACGATGGAACACTAATCAATGGTAGATTGGGATAGATCAGAAGTAGAAGGAAGAGATTGTTGAGAAGATGGGAACTCCTTCAGTCCATGAGATGATACTCTCACTTCTACCCATTCTGTGTTGAATTCATATACGACCATTGAATAATAGAAGGAATTAATGGCCACTAGGAGATATTCGCACACACAGAACACAACATACGCTGCAGAGATCAAAGTTCAATTTAGAAGAGAGAGAGAAGGAGGAGTACCTGTAGTGTCGCAATTAGTGGTTGCATACGGATATGAGAATGCAGTGGAGACTGAAGCAATGAATGAAATGGGGAAGAGAATCATCTTGATTGCGAATGAACGACGAAACTGAAGAGAGAAAAGGATTGAAGAGAATGAAGAGGAGGAAGATGAAGAGAAACACAGACTCGTTTCCTCCTTAGAAGATCATGTCTTCTCAACATTATTGATTGAAATATTATATTGAGATTGAAGGAAATAAGCCAGAATCCGAAGAAAGATGCATGAATCACTGGAATGGATCAAGTGGTTCGATGGATGATTGAAGATGAGAAGAATGTGACCTCTCTCGAAGTGAGAGAACTCCCATCACTCGATTAGAACAACTAGAGATCACCACCAGAGAAGAAGACTAACAGAAATGAGCATTGATGTGAATGACCGAAACAGCCAAAAGAGAAAGAGATTCGATGGCTGTTGAGATACCGGTGATTCTCTTCAGTGGTTGCCAATCGAAACATTGATAGAATATCTGAGAAGCGGGATATTGATTAAGAGAAATAGATCATCACTCACATAACCCATCATAACTCTCGCTGGGAAATGGACTAGCATAATAGCCTGCCATACGAGTCGTTGTGGTTCCCATACTCCTATCGCATATGAAACGGGTGGAACGGAACTGAATAGAATATATACATGGAATGAGAGAAGAATAGAAGAATGATTTACCTCGTTGAGTTAGGACAACCGGGTATCGTAAATTTAGCTAACGTCTCTTGTTGAAAGAGAAAAGTATAGAATAACAGGATAAAACATCCGAAACCCGGTAGAACTGCAGCCAAAATAGAGATAAGAGTAACTGAAATGAAATGAAGTGAGAAATAGAGATGGAACGAGTGGAGTACTGTATAATTGTCTCACTTTTGATTCGATGCGGTTTGTGCAGATACATTTCCCTTTCCCTGAAGAGTACTTCTCATAATCACTCGAATAAAAAGAAAAGTTGCAGAGAAAGCGAGAAAGCAATGAAAAGCTATAGATTAAAGAAGGAGAAGAGAAATGTACCAACTGGTTCATTCTATACAATGGTAAGGAAAGGTAAGAGTAGGGAGAAGGGAGAGGAAGGGGAAGGACTCTCTATCCTCTTTCCCGTTATACAAAATGACCATGGTGTTCGCCTAAAACAATTGAGAAAGAGAGAGAGAACGGAAAGCGACTTTCGATTTTCAATCAATTTCATCTCTTTCAGTGTATCTATAAAATTCTATAGCTTCTTCTCATTATGATGAACATTTAATTGTTTTCATCAACGTGTGAATGTACTCAATCACCGTTACTTCGTCTAATGATCATTCCTCTCTCTTCTTCTCAATGTTTCGTGTGTTATACTCCCTTCAGCTGTTGTTATTGAATGATGAGGGGGCAGAGGGGAAAAAGAAGAGGGAGAGAGGGGAAGAGAAGAGGGATGAGAAGAGAGGATCAGTCACTCTCTCAGTCCTATCGACATGCTTGCTCCTTTCTTCGATAAAGCTCCTTCTCTTCTCAATCAACCCGATGGATCCGTTCTATTCGAATGCATGGCAAATGCCAATCCTCAACCTACAATCCAATGGTATTCTATCTCTTTCCCTTCCAATTTGATCTTTGATCTCACAGGTTCTTCAAGGATAAGCCAATCAATGACGATCGTCATGTGTGCAAGATCAAGAAGATGGTTGGAAAATGGGCAGTGACGATGGTTCTCAAGGTAAGGAAAGAGAGGGGAGATGATATCAATGGATAAATTAAGAATCCGACTCAAGCCGATCAAGGAGTTTACAAAGTAGTGGCGACGAATGATAGAGGAAGTCATTCAGTGGAACAACAGTATGTTCATGTATGCACGGGAAATCAAATATTCAAGACTCAATGATTTATTGTGATTATCGTTCTGATTCATGTACATAAATATGATCCTGACTATCCTATAACGACTAGATTCAATGGGAGATTCGATAGAGGAGGAAGGATAAGAAGGAAGGATTATGATCCGAATGCTTGAGTTGATGCATCAATTGGAGTGAATTCATAGTTGCCTCGTCCATCCATGAATAAAGAATACTCGTGATGAGCCCATAGAGATTTCCTACAATTATTCTTTTTGTTCATATTTGGTTGTCTGCTCTCCCACGAGTACTTAGACAGAAGGAGATCAACTCTCTAGTGAAGATTAGTTTAGTTCTAACCTGTGCGATACAGTGAACAGAGTGATATTCAATTGTCTACATAGTGAATACATTGCTCCTTCCACATCAACGGAGACTGCTGATGTGCATTCATCAAGGATTGCATATCGAGGACGATGATAGAAGAGACGAGCCATCTGAACACAATGAGGAATATTCACTCTTCACCAGACAAATGGGAAAGTGCACAACTCACGGCAATTCTCTGTTTTTCTCCTCCAGAAAGAACATCAATCCAATCGTGAATTGCATCCCATCCTCCTTCTCTATCCAATACATATTCCAATTGAACATGCTTCAGAAGTTCAGCCAATTTATCATCACCGAATCCCTAGAATGCTCATTTTGACTCACAATCATAAAGTTTCGGTCTCTAACCTTCTTTCTTGCTTGATAGACGGTATCGGGATAGATGACTTGATCTCTCAATGATCCAAGTGGCATATATGGTCGTTGAGGAACGTAGAACAATTTTCCAGCGATAGGTTTAGTGAGTGTTCCTCCATAGAGAGGCCATAGTTCTCCTAGTACTCGGAAGAGTGATGACTTTCCACATCCATTAGGACCACACACAATCACATTACGACCGGCGGGCACCTCAAATCACCATCGTTAACTACATAATGGTCTTACTAAATTTATGATCAATTGAAGGAAAAACAAGTCAAAAATAGAATACCTCAAAATCGAGTGATCTAATGAGTACATCTCCATTGGGAGTGAGAAGGGGAACTCCTTCGAATCGAATCAAATCGTCGTTTGCGATGAACTTTCCTAAAATTCCGAGGTTCAATAAAAATAAAGTGAACCAGATGTACCTCTCTGATTGAGTAGACTCTCTGCGAGCGATCGATTCTCCTTCGAATCATTCACTATCGATCGCTGATACTTTCCTCAAGAGAAATCATTCATTTCAAAACAATTTCCCTTATTTCGAAACCTTTCGTAGGGAGTTATTTTGGGAGTTCTCAACATACCTTTGCTAACATCCTCGAGTACTTTTCTGAATGAATCAACACGAAGAGTGAATCCAGCCAATCTCGTCGCTTCACGACCAGCAAGAGCCAATCTGAAGAGAAAGCAGTAAAGATCAAAGATCAATCTGATATTCTACCTTCCCAATGCTTCAGCCATCTTGAACATCATTCGACCACTGTTGTAGTAGTCCTACAAATAAAGAGAATTTTTTTGCCTAGAGAATTCCTAGAATAAAATACATTTGACCAAGATTCTTGATCAAACCTGCATGAGTTCACTCTTCGTCTTATTGGGATTGACTCCATTCTTGGAGAAGAACGGACGAGAGACAGTGTACCATCCAACTACTGTTGCGAGATATTTGGCAATTATGTTGTCAACGAAACCAACGGAGAACCTGTAATATTTCTCGTAAAAAAATTTTTAAGATGAACACAATCGCAAGAATGAAATCGTACCTGAACTTGATCGTGGTTCTGAGATGTTGAATGAGAGGATCAAATGACGAAAGGGAAGTAATCTTCTCCTTATCTTCACCCTCAAACACTTTCTTCAACACCGTTCCATATTCTCAAACGAACCTTGTAGAAAGCGACTTCCTCTGCATTGGCAATCAATCTCGAATTGACATATCGGAATTCTCCTTCCAATTGTTGTTCCTTCGCTGTCAATCGACCCATCTGAAGAGAAAATACTGGATAATAATACATTATCAAAGGAGCTAGGATACTTACAGGGGCTCTCAAGTAAGTGAGTGCCAATCCCGAAACGATGAGATATCCGACAAGTCCAGAGGGAGATTTGAATCCAAGAGCAGATCCAAGTCTCCAGATGTAGAGAGCGAGATCCACGAGGGGCTGAATAAAATTTTTTTACAATTGATATTCGATAATAAGAAACCTTGGTGACATTAGCGTACAACTCAACGAGAGCATCACAGAATTTATCGACATCTTGAGTGAGCAACTGATCGGCATTCGCAATTCGATTGTCCATGTTGCCCAATTTGTAGAATGTCATGTTTCTGAAATTAAATCGGTGCAATCCCCGAAGCGGCTCTCGCTGCACTGGGAGACCATCTTGGGGATAGATAAAAATGGCTTAGAATAATTGAAATTTCGAAAGAAAGTATTGAAGAGCAAATGCATTACTTGAAGTATTCGTTGTAGAGATTTCTAGTGAGTGAATCACGGAAGAGAACCTTCAGTTCGGATAGAGAAAACTGAAGAAAACGATGAAGGAGGGATCCAAGATGTGATTTCAAACCTTTAGCATGGCATTGACAAGAGAGATGGCAGGAGTGCACAGAATGTATCCGACCACTCCATTTTTGAATCCATCCGAGTCCCTATCGATGATCGAACTGAAATTGTCGATCCTTTATACCATTGATTCATTCAATTCGTACGCTTCAATCCTCGTGGAAGTCGTGATCATCCACACATCTGCGTATGTTCGGCACAGAAGGGAAATTGCAATGAGGAACATGTACAATGTCTACAAAAATCTCGCATTTTTTTCTTCACATTATTTCCTTAAATGTGCATGTCCCCTGTAGCTAAGTTCTTTTCTTGTGTTTCCTCTCTTTCTTATCAGAGTACCACTCCTCTTGAATGTGTCCATATACACTCCACAGTACAGAATACCACAATCCGAAAACGTTCTCGTCATTTTCTCTATTCTCAAACTTCCCATCGAATGAGTGAATGGAGATTGTTCATCTCACTTTCTCTTCACTACTCAATCGTGTTATTCCTCTACTTGACTGACCTGCTTGCATAATATCTTAGGAACGAGAATTCGAACGATATTGAATAATTTCTTGAAGAAAGTGAGATCAAGTTTAGTCTTGACTCCTTTCTTAGTGACAATTGGAGTTGCTCGTGCTAATCCAGCTCTGATTGACAAGGATAATCGATTGAAAGAGAAGGAATGATCTACCTCGCTGCTCGTGTCCGATATAGTTTAAGAATAAGAAGGAATCCTCCAAGTCCTATTGCTGCTGGTGCAAATTGACTCTTATGAAGGGGTTTAGAGAGTAGAACCATATTGAGAGAAGAATAGGATGGAGTAGAGAGAAGAAAGAGTGAGCTGAGTAGATAGTGATAAGAAGAGTAGATACAAACTACGGACAATGGACCGACAAGGTCAGAGAAGAGAAGGGACACCCATTGATTATATCCCTTCAATTGTATTCTAGTCACTTACTTATTAAGTTCTTCTCTTCATATTTGTACTTGAACATTTCAATTAGGGACGCGAATTCGGAAGGACGCTAACCTCCTTTTTTCCACTTACTTCATTATATATTTCAATGTGACCTGTTCAGTGTCAGTGTCATCATTTCAGTAAAAGTTCCATGAAAATTCGCTAAGGAATTAATATTGTAATTTTTTTGAATGAATGAATGAATTTGAAAGTGTATAAAATTGTTAGATGAATGTAATAAATATAGAAAAATAGATTTTATTATCATATTAACAAAAAAGGAACAATAGCGAGTAACCGGAAGGTGGAGCAAGTGTAAGATAACGTGAACTTATTCAGACTTTAGTCATCAAGAAAAATGGTACAAATTGAAATCCCATTGGGAAAGACCGAGTCTGAACTACGACTGAGTTTACAGTGAATACTTAGAGATAGATGGGTACTGTAGAGTACGGTATTGATTCGACCTGATTGATTGGAGAAGTGAAAATGATGGAATAGTTGTCTAGTCGCGAGAAGGCATCACCTACAATTAATCAAATGAAAGATCAAAGATCAAATGCTATTCATACCTTCAGTCTCTCAAATGCAGCCTTCTCGAGATTGGCCCTCTGATCGGGATGGGCAATCTATAACAATGACATTATTCCCCCCTTTCCCTTCTCTCTTATTCATACCTGGATGAGTTCATATGCTCTCTGTCTCATATTTCTTCCCCACAGCTGAGCGATTCCTCAACATTAATAATTGATACATCTAATCCGTTCACTTCTTTATTCCCCTTCATGCACGATTCTTCTCTTGAGTGACATGATCACTCTTTCTCTTTCTTTCTCTCTCTCTCTCTCTCTCTCTCTCTCTCTCTCTCTCTCTCTTCCGTATGCTCATTACACTCTTGACACGTGGAGGAAATCCTTTCTTTCTTCCACTAATCTACCCCATTATTCAATCTCAATCAATATTTCCATTCACATACCGTACTCCGTGACGATATAGTGAGCATGAGCACGAGTGGTCACGACTCCAGCTCCCTACAAGAGAGATACGGTAATCATCGACTACGGTAGAAAGTACTGATCAACCTGTTGAATGAAAGGAACGATCTTAGATTGTCCCTTCTTAGTGGCCGATGGAATTGCAATGATTGCCCTTCCCAATCCATCATCAGAAATGGCCGCTCCACGAAGGAAATCAACCTGACCACCGAATCCAGACAGGAATCGAGAACCAACTGAGTCAGAGACAACTGAAGATAGGAGGAGGTATTCATTGAAGAGGAGGGAGGAACGTACTCTGTCCAGTGAGATCGACTTCGACGGCCGAATTGATGGCAGTCATTCGATGCATCTTACGAACGTATGATGGATCGTTCACCTTAGAAGGAGACAATTACATTTTCACTATTGAAAACATTTTCTTACCCATTGTACATCTCCAAAGTGAACGAGGGGATTATCATTGAGGAAGTTGTACAATTTGGTCGATCCATAGACGAAAGAGACAGTCAATTTGCCAGGGAACGTCGTCTGAAGTTGTCACTCTTTACTCTTCTCTTCCCTTACACCATTCTCACCTTGAATCTATTAGTGATAACATTCTTCTGAATGAGTTCGAGTACTCCATCAGAGAACATTTCAGAGTGAATACCAAGATCGCGATGGTCTCCCAGTGCAGCGAGAGCCGCGTCGGGAATTGCACCGATTCCCATCTGATAGGAGAACATATTAGAGATTGGAGGATCAAAAGAAAACAACCACTTTTTTTAATCGGGCCTCATATTTTGTGATTTTTCCCTCTCTCACCTGCAGCGTCGCTCCATTGTCCACCAATTTATCAGCAATAATTTTTCCAATCTTCTTCTCTTGATCTCCCATTGGTCCAATATTTCTCTCATGCAATTTATGATCATTGCACTCAACCATAACATCGATGTGAGACTGATGAATGAGAGAATCACCGAACGTCCCTGGAATAATAATCATCAATTATTTGTCTAATCATCTGTTCTCGTTAATATTAGCTTCAGAGCATCACACGATGTTGACAACAAATAGCCAATCGTCTTCTCAATCTACACAGTCACTGTTTATCTTACATTTTGTAGATTGATCTATCTCTGATTACTCACTGGGCATATTCTTGTTGGTCATTCCAATGATGTGATTGCTGTTGGTGACTGCTGCACGAGCAGTGTCCACTGATGTTCCCAGTGAACAGTAGCCATTCTGAGAGAGAGGAGGGGATCATCAAGAGGGAGAAGGAAGGGAGTACCTGATCAGGAGGAGACACTTGAATCATCGATACATTCAGAGGAATCGCCTTACGACGGAATAGAAGAGGAACTTCCGATAGGAAACACGAATTGAAATCAACCGTTCCTGTAGATGAAGTTGGATCAGTGGGAATCAATAGAATAAATCTCACCATCATTGACTCCCTTTCTCAGATTGTGTCCAGTGAATAGAGAATTGGAGCGAATTCTATCTGTAATCAATCCTCCTTCCCTTCCCTTCCTTCTCCCTCCTTCTTACCTCTATATTTCTCATCCAACCATCGTGCTTCTCCTTCCAAATGAAGATGATGAAGAGTAATCTTATTCAGATTATTTCCACTTGCATGCTCACACAGAGCATTCAGAAGGGGAGTCGGGGTAGCGGCAATTCCATGAACGAAGATCGAATCTCCTGATTTGACCTCAAATACATCCGATTAGTTAAGATCGAAGAATTCCAACCATCAAACATACAAAAAAATGGTAAGGGACAAGGTTCAAAGTCACAACTTCGAATGGTTCCACATCAAAGATAAGGCCACCGATAAGACACCTTGTATCGTCATTACGATTCTGCTCGAGTAAACATGTCTATGAATTGGTACTCACTCCCTCGAATGCCTTGTCTGCAGTCGTGATCTTGGGAGTCTTTCCAGGGATAGGGAAACAGATCTCATGAGGATCCGCCCCGAGGGATTGAAGACGAGAGATCGAAGTAGAGAGGGTACGGGAAGACAACGGCTTCAGAGCGGCCATTCTGATGAAAGAGAGAGATATTATTGATTGATTGGAGGAACTGTAGAAGGAGGGAGGAGAGGGACGGTAAAGAGTCAAAGATCGCCAACAGAGAGAGAGAGAGAGGGGCAACACCGCGACAAGCATGGTAGAGAACAGATAAATAGGATAGAGAAGAGAAACAATGGAAAGGAACGAAGAGGAAGGACGAATATTCTGAATGGAGAAGAGACGACAGGTGGGATGAAAACGTGCAGAGAGAAGATTACGTGATGAGAGACAAGAGAATAAGATGAGAAGGTAAGCAAATGAGGAGAGACGTAGACAACGGTACAATTCTTCAACAATTCACAACTTTTGAGAAACTTTCTCACAAGAAATGCGAGCAAGCTAAGAATTTACATTTACTTTCCAAATTCTGAGAAATTGGAGCGATGTTCCTCTACGGGCAGATCAACAACGAAAGTAGAGAAGAGGGAATGGAGAGGGACGGAAAGGACAAATGAAAGTTCAACTGAAGAACCAACGAGGGAGAGGAGGGACGAAATCGAGAGAAAAAAGAAAGAGAGAAAAATGGCGCGGAATTCTTCCTCCCTTCAGAATTGGATAGAGATCGATGGAATACATAGATGGAGATAGAAAAGAAGAAAGAGAAAGGAAGAAAGAAATGCAGTCATGGGTAGAGAAAAAGGACGAAGTGAGAAGGAAAACACGAGGGAAGGAGACGTTTGGAAGAAGACTGGTGAGAAAGGAAGGACGAGAGAGAGAGAGGGCGAGAGAAGCAGAGAAAAAGTGAATGTTCTCTGTGCCCTCACTACTTCTTTTACACTTTCAGTGTCTCTCACGATCAGTTGAGTGATCTCCTTTCTGATGAGAGAGAGGAAGAGAAGAAGAGAGAGAAGGAAAGGATGATCGCTCGTTGAACGATGAAAGAAGTGATTAATGAGGGGAAGAAGTACGCAACACGGATTAGACGAGGAGGAGGACAATAAGATCAACGACCAATCACATGGAATCTTTTTATCGATTGATGGATAGATCACAACTTGGATGCCTAGACCTGGATGTATCTCAACGTAGAAAGGAAGATTAATTCCAATTGTAGCACTGATAGTAAGTCAATTGTGAGTGTGTACAATCGAGAGTTGATTATGGCAAGGGGAGAGATATTACTAGATAAATGGCACCACGAAGGGGAATACAACTTCATACGAGTACGGGGAATCACTACAAGTATCTCAAGTCAATAATATGTTCAATCTAATCTAGTAGGTATATCAAGGGGATATTATCAAAGATGTCTCATCTAATCTCTCTATGCATCAGTAAGAGCAGTTGGCTTGGTAAGGAGATCTCTTGCAATGACCATTCTCATGATCTCATTCGTTCCTTCGATCACCTACAATCATATTCAATCATCCTTTCGTCTTGTGATCTCACTGATCGTCTCTCTTTATTTCTCCCCATTCCCTCATTGTTGTTCATATGTGTCTACTCGTTCTTTGTAGCAGAAGTGCATTGCCTTCTCTCGTCTCTCTCTACCTGATGTACTCTGCAGTCTCTCATAAACTGCTGAAGAGGGAAATCCTTCAGCATACCGTATCCACCCAACATCTGCATCGCCCCAGACACAACCTGCAATCGACAACTAACTTTCTTCCTTCTAGTTAGTCTACAGTACTTCGAAGCAATTCTCCGTGGCGAATAGTTTGGCCATAGCACAATGGGCGGCCTTCTGAGGGGAATTTTCATCCATTGATTGAGCTGCACGACGAACCATTAGACGAGACGCTGAGATCTGAATGAGATAAGAGAAGAGAGAGGGAGTCCTTCCCTTCACTCACTTTCGTAGCCAATTCAGCCAATTTGAACTGATTCCATTGCATATCAGCCAATCGTTGATTGAATTGCTTGCGTACCTGCACATTCATCAGTCTCTTCCCCTCCCCCTCTCTCCTCCTCTCACCTTGAGATGGTCGATGGCGATATCTACACTCATCTGTGCAGCTCCAAGGGAGCAACTGGCGATATTCAATCTTCCTCCATTAATTCCAGCCATTGCAATATTGAATCCTTCCCTATCTCCTCCGATCTGATTAGAGATTGGCACCTTCAAATAGACAATTATGAGGGGAACAAAACTGAATCAATGTCATTCAATTTTCTAAATGAACTAGTATTCACCTTGCAATCCTCGAAGTTGATGATTCTCGTAGGCTGGCAATTCCATCCCAATTTCTTCTCCTACAATTAGGAAATCTGTTTCTATTCTCAATCATCGTCTACCTTACCTTCTTTCCAAGTGAGAATCCTTCCATTCCATCTTCAACAAGTAGACAGAATATTCCCTTGGGTCCCGGTTCTCCCTCATGTCTCATCATCACTACGTATCTGACAACAATCCCTTCCTCTCGTCTTCCTCTCCCCCCTTCTCACTTGCTACTCTGACCAGCTCCGGAAATGAATGCTTTCGATCCATTGACTACATAATAATCTCCCTTCTTCACTGCACTCGTACGAAGGGCTGCTGCATCGGAACCTGAGAGGGACGAGATATCACTCCATTGAGAGAGAGAGGGAGGGGGGAGGGACTAACCTGAATCAGGTTCAGTGAGACAGTAAGAAGCGAGTTGTTCGAATGATGCCAATGATGGAATATGCTTGGCCTTCAACTCGACACTTCCATACGTATCGATCATCCATGCGCACATCTTAAGATATCGACTTCATGGATAGACAGATAGATGGATGGAATCCCTTACATTGTGGATTGAGATATACGCCGCCAAGGACGAGTCTCCCATAGCCAATTGTTCGAATACAACACTCGCATCAGTTCTCGATCCTCCACTTCCTCCATTCTCTACGTCACAATATAGAGCACCGAATCCAAGATCACCCGCTTTACGAAGAACATCCAGAGGGAGAGACTCCTAAATGGAAGAGATTGATTACGGTAGAAGAGTAATAAGGTACCTCCGCATCCCATTTGACCATGTGCGGTCTCATTTCATTCATGGCGAATGATCGTGATGTATTCTGCATCTCAATCTGCTCTGCCGTGAGACCCTCATTCGCTATAATGAAAGAGGATGGAGGGGGGAGATTGGGATACGGTAACTCACGATGGATACAGTATGTGTTGAGAGTGCGGAGTGAAGAGAGGGGAGAGAGGGGAGAGAAGGAGAGACGAGAGAGACACCGGGATAGCATCCTGCAGTTCAATCTATTGAAATCAAAACAATTGGAGGACAAATAGAAGACACACCGATGATAGAAAATGAGAGTACGGAAAATGATTAGTAGAGAGAAAACGATTTAGAGAGACTCCTCGAGAGATCTCTCAAATCTCGAATACCAAAAGAAAAAAGGACAGACCGAAACAACGAAGTCTACTCATTGATCATGATCTATTCGTTAGTTCAGATACATCCACGATCACACATCTTGGGAGGTATACGGAGAAGGTTTGAATGGACCTTACTTCAGTCACACTTTCTTTGGAGATCAAATTATTTACTCAACAAGTATATAACATACAGAATTGTAACAATCATAACAGGTTGAGATCAAATCACATAAATAATAACGAGTTGCATATGAAGGATGAGTAGTGATAATACGTGATTACCGTACAAGGAAAGAATGATGAGGTCGTCTATTGGGAAGAGGAGCAATTGTAATTGAGAGAGCATCGATCAATCTCATTCGAATTGTTGCGATTATTGATTGATCAACCTTCTCCATTGATGGAGTTTTAATCAATTCGAGAAGGGAATAAATCGAGTTTGCATCCAGACCAACGTTCTGAATCGAGAAATTAATACTCATTTATCAAAAGGGGAGGACTTACTTGTGTATCAAGGAATCTCAATAGTTCATTAAGTAGTTTATCGGAGAATACGACAGGCAGATCAGGGGAGGTTACTGTATCCACGAGGATCTGAATGGGAAGGAATGATTCCCATCCTCTCTCTATCTCATTCTCACTTTGAGTGCATTCTCCTTGTCTTCCTCTCGATCTGCACGATGGAATCGATAGAGATTGAATAAAAGAGTCAGAGATGATGAAGCGAGCACCTGAATGGAAAGAGGATAATGGATGAGTACTCCCTCTTATCACTTGCCCTATCTCCAAATTGTTCAATAATCTCCAATTGTCCAATTTCTTCTCCAGTTGCAGAATGGAGTATTCTCGTGACCACATCATCCATACATTCTCCTACAATGTCTCCTCCTCTCTCTCTCTCTCTCTCTCTCTCTCTCTCTCTCTCTCTCTCTCTCTCTCTCTCTCTCTCTCTCTCTCTCTCTCTCTCTCTCTCTCTTCCCTCCCTTCCCTCTTCCTCACCAGAATAATCTCTATGAGCCCATGAGAGTGCGGGTGCCCATCGTCGTCCCTTTAGATGTCTCATACTCATAGTCTTCACAATACACCGAGTAGCTCGATTACTCTCTCCATCTTCTCCTTCTATTCCATCTCCCATCTGTGCCATTTCTGCCTCTCTCAATGCACGACGAGCTGTTCTTTCACTATCCAATGGAAGAGAACACAACTGAAAGACATTCCCTCTCTCTCTCTCTCTCTCCTTCTCGATGGACTCACTAGATTCATGACGTCATTCTGTCCTTCTCTCCCTGCATTGTACAGATAGTCCACTCCCAACTGCCATAGACCACTCTGAAAATATCCTATTTATTTACTAAAACAACAAATTTAAAAATTCAAAAAGATGACAAACATGGGCGAATAGTGCAGTTCCGTATTCTCTGAGAAGAGATCTCCTCAATTCGAGAGTTGACTCGGAATGACGACGATCTTGCTGTAATTTGATTATTATATATAGAATTATCATGAATCCAGAGATCAAAAAGCATGTCAAATTTTACATGAGGGTTTTATCGTATTGCCTCTATGACGTCACGGCGACCGGGGGGGGGGGGGGGGGGGGGGGGGGTGAATAAAAAATTTTGGCACTTGGCTGCAGGCACTTTGAAGCACGGTTGCCCACATATTGCGAACCTAAGTACCCGAAGTGGCTCTCAAGGGCCTACGTGCCCGAAATGGATCGACTAAAACCATCCCTAGGTGCCCGACAGCCAAACCCATTTGACATGACTTTTTTACCACTGCATGAAATCGATCCGATCCTATCAATAGCGAAATATAGATATAGTAGAAGCTAACCTCAGTGTGATAGAGTAAATCAGTGAGATGGACGGATATCCATATGGATGATGATAGATGAGAGAGGGAATCGTGTACGTTGAGAGAGAGCATCGAATCAAATACATCCACCACTGGATCAGCGATCAACCAAAGGTTACGCGCTTTCTATAAATAAAAATACTTAATTTACATTCCCAGGAGCTGGCTCCCAGGCTTCCCTTCTTTATCATGGTTGTCTTAATTGAATATGACTGACCTGAGCAACAGATTGCAATTGCTTTGGATTAATCACTCTGTATTTCGTGAGTAAGAGAATGGGAACGAGTTGCCACCATCGAGAAAGATGAGAAGATACTGTTGATATCGCCTAATATTCATTCATCATCTCGTGTCTCGCATACTCTCAATTCACTCACATTTTCCTTTCCCAATAGAATATTAACTAATTGATCAATACTTCCATTCTTCGAGAAGATTCCACTCGATTGTTCATCCTTTAATTTCTTCTGCCATTTGTCCACTTGAGGCAACTGAAGAATATTCATTAATTATATTGACACTGAGTCATACAAGTTCTTTCAGTAAAATAATTAATAAACATACCGTTTCATCCTTTGTGAGCCAATGGAAATTGAATGTGCTGAGTGCGTGAGCCAATGCCTTTCTCGCATCATCGGGAGTTCCTTCTTCGAGAAGAGATGAAGCCACTCCCCATTGACAAGACAGAATGTGCAGAACTACCTGAAATCATCACCATTTATAAATAGCCTGTCTCCGATTCGTTTAGTCTAACACTATTGTGTAATAAGTAGTAGACTAACAGTATTCCAGTAGGAAGGGCATAGATCGATAGCCGATGGATGTCCACTTCTCTCTTCTATCAATGTACTCATCGATCGTTGTGAATCAGAGAAGGACTGTTGTGCCCAAAGGGTGATATCACATACGAGAGGAGTCTCTGAAGAGAAGCCATTAAATCGCTAGTCATCATCCAAGCGACTAGGAATCGGAAAATATATTCCTTATGGACGGCGCAGCGACTAAGAGTCGGAAAACATATTTCTTATGGCTATAAATGTTAGTAAAGAAAAAAAACAAAAAAAAAAACATACGAGCAGGACAGAAGAAGAGTGTCTCGAATAGTGACCATGCACTCGTTTCTTCCCCATTCTCACACACTCTTTGAAGTACTGATCGATACTGACGAGAAAATGAAACGGCTCTGTAATAAGGCGGTCCAATCTGTCAATCATTTATGAGTTCAAATATTTTTCAAAAGGAACCGAGAAAATTGTCAATTGCTGAAAGATAACTGACTGTGTGGAGCTGAGTTTGGCAGTCTTGGAAGCAATACAACTGCTTGTGAATACAGCATGCATCTCCATGATTAGTTTACGAATAGAAGGAGTGGAGAATAACTCGAATTCAGGTGAGAAATACTCAGTGATTCGAGAGCCATCTCAATAAGAAGAGACGTCATCCAATTGGTGCACTCTTCACTTACCTCTCTTGTCACCAGTAACAACTTCGATAGTCGATCCTTCTGAGAAAGCGAACTTGTATTCTTTCGCCATCTAAATAGCATTATCCATTTCTCTCCGTCTACTCTACTTCTCCTTCATTGATACTTCTCTGGACTCAAAACCATAACTTGTTTCGTGTTATTAAACTCGGTCAAATCATTTATCCGATTTGTTCGTATAATCATTGGTTTCGTTCATTTCATGACTGATATTGTTAGCGCATTCACAACAGATTAAACCAACATCAATATCCTAAAATAGCTGTACAATTTGAATATAGATATGAACTCGGATTCGTCTTCTTAGCGAGAAGCTTCGTATGACTGCGAGAGATTAAAGGGTACGTCAAAAGTTGACGAGGATATAGGGATACTAAGTATGAGATTGATCTGAGATACCCTTGTGAGATGTAAAGACAAGTGATTAGAGTAGTATGGAAAAGACTATACACGGACTAGTACAATGAGTGAAAATAATACATCAAATTAGCGGGTAAAACAAGGGATTTAAAAATAAGTATCTACAATTCATCGGAAATTGAATGTCAAATGAGGTAATTGATTATTTCTCGTCTTCGGACCAGCTGCCAATAATTCAGGATGATGCTCCATTACCTGATTGAGAAGAAGGATTAAGGATATGAGAGGGAGGGGGGAGCGAGATTTGAGTAATCGAGTATGAATGATCAAAAGGATTCGTCTCACCTTCTTGAGTAGTGAATCGAGATATTCTTCCATATCCTTCATTCTACTATCTTTCACAGCCAATTCAGCTCTCAATCGATCAACTTCAGAAGCGAGATCTCCCCATTCAGATGGAGACCAGTTCTTATCCTCCTTCTCAATTACTATTAGTTACTAACGAACAAAATAGCATCGCATTAAGATTGACAAACAAGTTTTAAACCACAATATGACATTCTCACCTTTCCTTCCTTGCTTTTACTCGATCCAAATCCAGAAGAAGCAAATGATCTCTTTGAGCTTTGTCTCTGCAGTGTCGAGATATTTCCGAATGATTCGGCTGTTGAGATATTTGAGATGTTCAGATTCGAACCACCCATGTACTGAAACACATATTATATACTTTTGTCTGGGAAGAATCAATTGATGAACATCAATTTAGATTATTCTCACATCATTGTGATTGGCAGGTGATTGATATGGGGAAGAAGCAGCAATTGGATGGGGAATGGACACATCGAGAGGACGACGAATTGAACCACTTCGACGTAAACTGAGTAGTCTCTTCCCCTCTTGTCCCTTGTCTCCTTCTCCTCACCTGCTCGTCTCTCCATGGAATGTCTTATTCATACTCTCAGCTGTATCGTGTCTGCTCATTTTCCTCATCGAAGGAGCGAAGGCCGAGAAGACAGAAACAGAATCTCCGTCCTTTCCCTTTCTTCCCAATTTCATCTTGTTCTTCATTTTCGCCAGTACACTGTCTGAAATTGAGACACCTCATTGACTTGACATCTTTTTTTTCCAAGTTTTTTCCACATTTTTTCCCAGTTATTTTCTTTAATAGTCCATTGTCTCAAGGCGTATTTTTTTTCTTAAGTTGACAATTGTATGTACTCACCCTTGGGAATAGTGTTGAGAGAGAGATTGGAGACACTCAATTGAGGTTTGACGTAAGTGAATTGGAACTTGAGAAGAACCTCACCCCTAAATATGATGAATCACATTCAACAATGGAAAAGAAATCCATGAAAAGAATAGAAAAAAGTGAGAATATAAGAAGGATAATTGTACCTGTATTTCTCATCCTTATCCTTCTTCTTCAATGGGAACCAAGTGGGAGAAGTGACGTCAATTATGTCACTCAGTGGAATCTCCACTTTACCTACACAATTCAATTATCAGTATCTCATTATTAAGTTTATCTCGATTCAAACGGGGAAATGGTCATAACTTCAAGGATGAAATAGTCATACCGATGAGATCAGTTCCTCCCATTCTCGTATGATGTGAGACTGTGGCCGTCAATTTGTTCGCTCCTTCCATTATCTTACTGTAAATCGATTATTCCATCTCCAATACTCTATTCCTCATTGCAACTCGTAAGCATGTATACAACAATAGGCCGATCATTCGATAATAGCCCACTTACAATTCGCATCCTTCATTCCATTGTGCATCAGTAGTCGCTTCCACTCGTTCAGTCACACATTTACTCCGAAGTGAACCCTTACCCTGAAATTTAGATGAACTTCTCAGTTAACTCCTCTCAAACATGTGTCATAAAACAGAGAACGGGAAAAGGGCGTTTTCCATGAACGTCATAAATGCATCGATCTCATTCGTTCGTACAATGAACTATCGATTTCAAGATTGATTCAATAACTGAAAGTATCTTCATACCTGTAGACAAAGAGTAGTGGATACATTCAGATCCGTGTGTCCTTTCAGCATCAATCCACGAGCACATTGCACTTCAATTATACATTTTGCAGTGAAGCATTTCCCCCATGTAATCACTACGTCATTTATCTGATTGCAATCGCAAACTATGACGAATCAAACCGTCAATTCTCAAATAGGAGTGGAATCTAACCTGTGACGACCAGATTATTGGGCTCCATTTGCAGCTATTCCGATTGTTATCTTCAAGAGGGAGAAGGGGCGAGAGGGAAGGGAAGAGAGGAAAGAGGGTGGAGGAGGTTGAATACCTGTCTGACCTGTCGATGATCACTGCAATGGCACGTCGTGTGATAAGAAATGATGAGGTGAGCGAGAGAGAGGGGGGGGGGGGAGGGAGAGAAGGGAGAGGGAGGAGAAGCACAATGAGGGAGAATGAGCGAAATGATAGAACGAAAATGAGCGAACGGCGAGTATTAAAAAGGAGATGAATTATAGTCGAAGGAATTGAAAGGAATGGGCATAACCACGGGGGGGGGGGGGGGGGGGGGGAGAGAGAAGTGAGTCACTCTCTTCCCCTTCCTTCGCCGTCTCAGATGAGAGGGAGGTACAAGGAGAGGACAGTATGGTGACTAGGGAGAGTCTAGACAGCGAGAGGAGGGAGGGGAATAGAGGTATGCATGGACACAGGTATACGGATTGATTGTAATCCGATCGCGAAGCTTGAACGCTTTTCTCATAGCGGGAATTGAATGAGACGCATACATAATACATTTGAAAAAAATCTTTACTCTAATCCATTTCAATCAATGTGAAATAACAACAATGAAAAACGAGAACAACGTGAAAACAATCGACGATTAACATGAAAAGGTCGAATGATGAGGGATAAAGAGAGGGTAGGGTGATAGAAATATGAAGAATGAAAAGAGGGGAGAGGAGAGGAGGGAAGTGCGTGGTCTCAACAAGTAACATACCACCTATCAACTCTCTCTCTCACTAGAGAACTGAGGGCAAAGAGAGGGAAGATGAACAAAAAGTATGAAAGAGAAGAGAACGAGGGAAGGGTAACAAGCATAAGAGAGCTAGATCATGGAGAGAAGAGAGGGAGAGAAGGGAAGGGGAAGGCGGAGAGGAGGGGGCATAGGAGGGTAGTGAATACCCCCGGAAGGAGAATGAGATACACAAACACTTCTTCCTTCCCTTTCTTCTTCTCCCCTTCTTCATACTCCTATTCAATCAATAATCTCTCATGCCTTTTCATCCATATTCGTCGGTAATTCGGGAAGTCCTCTCAATCGAAGAATAACAACTGAATTCCTCGCTTCCATATCCTTCCACCATCTGCAATATCTCCATTTCATTATCCCATCCCATCTTCCCTCCATCAAGTCCTATCCAAGGTTGTCTTCATAATTCTCAACATAAACTTGTCATAATCCATCTCTAACCTTGTCCAGATTAGTGAGGTAAGAGAGGGGGTAAAGAGGAGTCAGTAGTGAACAAGTGAGTGAGACTAATCCCCCCCCCTTCCCTCTTCACTCCTCTCTTCATCCCTTCTCTCGACCCTTCCACTTACCTTCCCATCTTGTGTTCTTGTCCCACTCCCAATACAACTCTGCATGTCTTGGGACAGAAGGCGATCGAATTGATGAATCCCAACTGGAATTAATGATCTTATTCTCCCTCTTCCTCTCCCTTCCCTTCTTCTCACCACTTCATACGAGTAGACTTCTTCCATCGTCTTATAATCCTCAGCAACCTTCCACACTCTCAATTGTCCATCACTCGATCCAGATAGTAACAGATCAGTGTATGGAATGGCACATAGGGACACCTGGAGAACAAGAGAAGATCAAGAGACAGAGGGGAAGAGATGGACTGAGAGGGGACTGAGATACTATCGCAGCCAGTTTAGACATATGGATAGATCTCATTCACCCAATGCCATTTCCCTCGATTGATTCGAATCGAGTGTTTGATCTATTCATTCCACGGTTCAACGAGTGAACAGAGAGAGAATGGGGTTCTTCTCTAGAGAGGGGATTGGCAGTGCAAACAAGCCCTCTTCCCTCTTCCATGACTAGGGGAGGGGAGGGGAGTCCTCTCTCTCTCTCTCACTCACAATCCATCTGCTCTCTCCTGTTTCCGATTCTCCATGAGCTTTCTCCTTCGTACACGTTGGCTTCTTCTTCATAATTGACCAGATCGACAGAGATCTGAATCAATCCATCCAATCAATCGATATAGATAGAGTAGATACCGTACCCATCAGCAGCTCCCGTAACGAAATGATCTTCATTGAGCATGGTAACACACTCAATACTGATACAACCAGATGTCCCGTTGAATACCTTAATCATCTCTTATCTTCTCTATTCTCATTGGATAGACATACCAATTGCGATTCCTCTTGTACTTTCCACATCCTCACACTTCTATCATAACCTCCAACAGTGACAGCTCTTTCTCTACTCAATGCAGTCACTCCAACAATTCCATCTTGATGACCAAGCATCGAATCAACGAATCCCATCTGATCGATATCCCATAACTGCAAATGATAACGATTAATCAATTCAATTATTCCAAAAAAAATTAAGTTTTTAGATAAAAGTGAGTATACCAAGAGGATTACACAAAATAGCCTCCTCCATAATTGATGGTATTGGGGACAATCCTATTACAAAGAATGTGGGCGAAAATGATTCATACTATTCAATTCGTTTTGAATATTTCGCAATCCCCTTGATTGTATGATCTGCATGTTAGTGGAGGGAATATCAACAAACCCTGGATGTTCTATCCTTGGAGACAGAGAATAAATGGGGTGAATTGATTCTGAATGAGAGTGCAGTAATGGCAGATCGATGACCACGAAGATCCTTCACGTGAGCAAGTGTACGCATATCCCAGACCTGTAATTGATCTACCGTATTCCTCTCCCCTCTCTACAGTAATCTGACCTTGAGTACAGCATCGATTCCTCCACTAACAATATATCTACCATCGGGAGAGATGGCCACAGCATGGATTGTCCCTCCATGAGTCTTCCTCTCACTCTCAGGAATACTCTTGTCTCTTTTGATCACTCCTACCACTTCTTTCGCATCAATATCATCTGAATCCATTCACTTACTTTATCTCTCTCCCTTCCCTTCACTCACATTTGATGATGGTGCTTTCCTTTCCCACACTCACACAGTATCTTCCACAAGGGGAAATGGCCACTGAGACGACGGAGAATCTGTAATTCCCTCTCATTATCCCCTCTCTCCCTTCCCTCTCTCTCACCTGTGTTTCGTGTGTTTCATCTCATCATCATCATCCATTTCAACAGAATCGGCCACTTTCTTATGCAATGTTCCAACTGAAGCAGCTGCATGATCACGGAGACGAGCTGCTACCTGAGAGAGAAGAGAAGAGACAGTTCAATACCAAGTGCATCTCAATCTAACCTCATCCTCATCCTTCTCTCCGGCCTTCAATGAATTCAATAATTCGTGTGCCTTTCTGAATGCAGTCTGATTGGCGTCTTCATGGACTGATTCAGTATCCGATTCCCCATGACCATCTCCATACTGAAAGGGAAGAGATTAATCAAGAGAGAAGAGAGAAAGAGGGAGGATCCTCACTTGAATATCATCTTCGTCACTCGATACTTCCACTTCATCCAATTTATTCTTCCTCTTACTCTTCTTAGGAACTTCATCTACTCCATTTTTACCGTTCTGCAAATATCCATTCAATAAATATAATGATGGCCGTTTAAAAAAAGCCTACCGCTTTGAGAGGAGCCGCTCTCTTTTTCCCATTCTTCCTTTTTGAATCTCCTGTTAAGAAGAATGACATCTGAGAGTGGAAACATTTATGTTAGTCAATTAGATAAATGAAGTCAGAAAAGATAATGCGACGCGACTTGAACGCTTGTTCGACGAAACATATGAACTGGGATGGATATCCTTTATCGATCCGCTCTTTGCATCGAGATCTCAGTACCAAACTTTCGCAAAGCAATAACAACGATAGAAATGATATACGAATTCGAACCTATGTGCCGAATAGAACCCGTATTGTTCACTACTAAAAAAATGCTCAAATCGTACCTTAACAGATATTATTCATCACTACACATTTTGTGCTTAACAACATAAATTTAGCCTTATTAGATCATTCCATTCTCTAATTGGAACTCGTACTGCACGTATAATAATAGTAATCTCATTCTGTTTTCATGCATAATGAATGGAGAGTGATTGATTCAATATTCGCAGTTTTGAATAGATCCAACATCTTCTGAGGATCATCTCCATTCTCAACTCCCCATTCCATGAGAAGATACTGAAGAATCTCCGTCTTGTCCTACAATTAATTCATTAAAAAATTTTTTACAAAAGTCAAAATAGCTCACTTTTCCTTCTGCTGCTAATTCCTTGGTCTTCTCAATAGAAAGAGAAAGAGTCTCGATCACTTTATCAGCTACATCCTCTATTTCTCCCGCAACGATATAGCACACTGACTCACGAAATATCTAAAATATCATTATTATTCATTCATCTATATTGAAACAAGGGAACTAACTAATCCATTGGTAGTTCCTTCCTTATTCTCATCACTTTTCTCTTCATCATCATCCTTCTCATCTTCTGTTTCTTTCTTCACTCCATTCTCATCTTCCTTCTCTCCATTTTCTTCTCTATCATCTTCTTTCTTTTCTTTCTTCAATCCTTTTCTTCCTTTCTCAGCCTTTTCAACTTCATCACTCAATTCAGATATATTCTTTGCTGCTCCGAGTATAGATTGTTCAAGGAATGAAGCCATATCCACTGTTACACTCGGAGGAATCGGAGCTGAATTAATCAATCTATCTGATCCTTCCAGCCTCCTATTTCATTCTCACCTTGCAGAAGTGCATTATGAGAGAGTAGTAATCTTCCAGCTCTCCATTGGAATGCATTGTCTCTCACCGATCTGAGATAAATTTATTCCATATCCATTCCATCCCTTGTTTTCACTTACTTATATTCCTCATCCACCTGCTGTTCAGGATCCATCTCCAGTAGTGGATCTTGTAGCATTTCAACCAATCCGGGAGTAACTCGTCTTAAATGAACAGCATAATTACGATAGTGACGCAATTCCATCACTTTCACTCACCTCTTCTTGCATGCAGACAAAATATCTTTTCCATTCTCCCATAATTTACTCAATTCTCCATTTCCGAGGTCGATAACAGAAGGATCGAATGTAGTACGAGGTCTCCTATAATACTTCTTCCTTTACTCCTAATCATTTCTTTCGACTCACCTTCTAAACTGTCTCATCTTTTCTTCTTTCGCATCACTCAATAAATCGGGGCAGCTCTTGTTCTTCCATTCACTCCATTTCAACTCACGACTAAGAATCGCCTAGACATTCTCATAATTATCTAATACAATAAAAAAATCTTCGTACTTGGATGGATCTCGCAAATTCTGATCCTTTGGGTGAGATCTCCTTTAGTAGTTGATGAGCCTTATCTGCTTTATCCTGATAACAGAGTATCATCATTATCGTTCTCTGCCCCCTCTTCTTACCTTCACCCACTGTCGATCCTCCTCTGACAGAGTTGACTTCTGTTTTGATTTCGTTTCTGTCATTAGGAGGAACTGAAATAAGAGATCTTCTCCATCCATCCCCCTCCTCCCTATCAAACCTGGAATAACACGAGTGATTGTACGAGGAAGCATCGTCTGAATGATCCATCGCTCAATTGAAGATGGAGTAACTGCAATATCAATCTCTTCCCATCCCTTCACTGTCTTCCTCGTTCTACCTTTGGATTAGTGAGATACTTGGCAAAGTAATATTCTTCTCTCTTATTTCCCTCTGCCTTTCTCTTCCTTGATTTATCTTCTCCTTCATCATATCCACTTCTTCGATCCAATTTATGAGCTGCCAGAAGTGCGAATACTTCATTCACATCCTGTAATCATCCCTCTCCCCTTCCCATCTCTTCCTTCTTTCTCTTACCCTCTGCAGTATCTTCCATTGTTGTACATCGTAACACGAGAGGGGATTGCACATAAATTGTTGAATCTGCCAGAATTTGGAGTACAACGAATGGTCGACGGGAATGGTCTCTCTGTAATCATTCCTCCCTTTATTCCGTCTTGATCCTTTCTCTCACTTCGATTTCTTATCAGCTCCTTCATCATCTTCAGGAATGAGAGACGTATTCGATTCAGGTTCAGTCTACAACAAAGAATCAATTCATCCCTTCCTCATATCTTCACTCACAGTCTCGTATTTAGTCACATTCGCAGTATTGTAGTGACCAACAATATTGAGTGCACTCTTGTCATTCAGAGGCATGAATCGAGAGAGAAACACATTTATGCGACCTGACAGAGTACTGTATTCGATTTGAGAGAAAAGGAAAGTGATTTACCAGAGAAGGAAGTCTCAACACATCGTGATAACTTCCTGAGTAAATCATTGCATAGTCTGAGGACTGCATTGTTGTTCGCCCCATCGAAGGCTTTCTGATAAGAGAGAGAGATTTACCATATGAGTAGTTATGAATGCTCACCATCTTCAATTCAGCAGTTCTTTCTTCTAAGAGAGGGAACAATTGTTTGCATACTGGAATACACGACATATCGAGTAGATCACTCATCACACTCGTCGGAGTACTCTTAGATGTTAGACCTTAATGAAATCAACTTATACTTATTCACTTGAAATATCAAAGTACCTTCTAGTGCAAGATCAATAGCAATCTTGAATAGTTTCCTAGATTCTTCAACTAGAGTGCTCCCTCCATTCCTTCCCAATTCATTTGCTCGTCGTCTTATCGATCGATCCACCAATGCAACTACCATCTCATCGTTAACTCTGCAATCATCAATCATTTACTTCCAATTCTTTCCATCATGAATTTTACAGGTCGCCAACATCAAATCATAACGATGATAGTCATTGTCACACTATGGATTGGTCAACTAACCCATCATCTTTTTTCTGTTGTACGATTCTCTTCACTTCATTCAAACTTCCTCCTGCTACAGCATCATCCATCTACAATTCATTCCTACGTTATTCATCCATACGGTAATTCAGATATTAACACGGTTTTATAACCGTTATGTGGAATGAGACAAGAAAACTTTTAGCAATATAATTTATTCAAAACCAATAAGGGAAAAGCTCTGGCCTGATGCAGTTAACGAACACTCGCATAGCAGTATCTAGTGGCAATGCTAGAATGAGAAGATGCCCTCCCGTTATAATAGCTAGCAACCAACACACACAAATGAATCACGAAGGTACATAAAAGCAGTGTAGAAGCGAATGAAGAAATCACACGGATAAATACAACTGGATTATTTGAATTGAGCGAGACAAAGGAAACAAACGAGTACAATTTGAGTGACTAAGGCTATCGAATGAGACAGTCGAATGCATTGCAACAGTTATTGATTGAGAACATTGGAGTACTGGATATAGCATTTGAAAAGGAAATACAAACTAGTTCCTCACTAGGCAAATGAACTACTCCATTCGAGAAAGTGTTCGGAATGAGGAGTGTCACTATCGATTTGACTAGTAAGGAGTATCTAGTTCCTAATTCCTTTTCAAAGTGGGATAGATCAATTAAAAAAGGGAATACATGCTTAGTCCAAACACACACACACACACACATACCTTATTGGAATACATTACATAAATATCGTACCCATTATACCTATTTACAATCATTATTATAGCGAAAAGGAAATTACGTGAGAATCGAATGGGGTTGTAAGATTATGTCAGAATTGTGGCCAAGGAAAACTATGAAACAAAAGAAAATAGAGAGTAAGATAAGTAATAATAACTATGATGAAAATGGCTGAAATTCTCTACAATTAGAAGGCGGTGAATGCTTGTCTACTCTATTGGCTGGTTTAATCAGCTATTTGATTAAGTCTCTCCTTCAGAGGTTCCAACTCTGCTGGATTTATCGTTCGTCTCTTCGATTTAGTCACTGTAGAAGGAGCAATCGTCGATTGAGGATCAGATACTGCAGACGAGACTGAAGAGAATCATTATGGATGGAGAGATACTGCATAGCATGATAGTTAGAAGAGAGACATACTATTGGGAAGAGATGCGGAAGCTTCCATTGAATTGACAGGAATGAATCCATACTGGGAGGCTGCTTCCCCTCCGAGATACTTGTTACAATGGATTGAATGGTTGGCTGATCTCTGAAATCACACCCTTCCTCTCACCCCCCCCCCTCCCTTCTCTTAATACCTGCATCATCTCAGCAAGTGCTTGTGATGGATAAACAGGTCTATGTTCCGATCGTCCCTCTCTAAAGGCAGTGTACTTCGACATGAGACCGTAGATGTAGTTACCCATTGGAATCTGTAATCCATTCCTTCTTCCCTCCTCTCTCCTCCCATCTCTTACCTTCTCAAGCATTTTCTCCAATGCCTCTTTCTCCTTTGGTCTCTGCATGAAATGGTCAGCCAATGCAGGAATAGTCTTGCTCATTCCTCCCATATCCTTGAGTACATTGAGAATAAGTGGATGAATATGGGCGGGTCCAAGAGTATCAGCCCATGCTTCCACTCTCAATCGAAGACGACTGTCCATGTTACGCACACACGAGAATACTTCTCGAGGCTGAAAATATCTTCTCTTAATAATTTTTACTGTCAAGGAAAAATTTTATTGATTTAAACCTTAATTAAACCTGAACTGCATCGCACTATTATTTCACTTATATAACATTCATGGCAGAGTAGCCTTTTCGTTATTCGTAACGTTAAAAGGATGACTGACATTGGCCTTGGCCTGTGATATAGCCTTCTCGATGACATTGTGAACTGCTGTGTATGCATCAGCAGAGCAATTCGAAGGCTTAGACACAGAGGAAAGACTGAAAATGAACAATTTCCTTATTGATACTCGGTGGGAATACATCTCTCCTCTCATCCCCTCTGCTCACCTCGAGTAAAATGTATTCGCAGTTTCAGCCAATCTCCGCAGATCCATTGGTTCCTTCAGCTCCGTCGAGAACTTACTCAAACACTGCAACCAATTGAATTGTACAATTGCATAACTACTTTTCGCATGTATTCCAATTTCATCATACAATCGTTTTTTCAAGTGGCCTTCGCAATTTTAGAATCTCAAGCATGATTATTCTAATGGGAAGCAAATTGGAGGTATACATCATTTAGCAAAAGCCGATGGTTACTTGACGAGAGTACTATCCGTCATAATTACCTTAGTGAACAGAGTAACACTCTGACAATCATCAACTCCTTCGTATGTAACGAGATCCTTCGAGATACATTTGGAGACTGCAGCGAAGAATGCATTCGGTTCACTCATCGAACAACTTTTTATCGCTAATTTATTGATTGATCGGATTATCTGTAAGACGGATTATCACTCCTCATCAATAGAGTTCTCTTATTGGAAAATGATTTTCCAATGGAAAATGATTTGTCTCCTCATTCTTCACACTCTCTCGTCGCAAGAGCAGTCTAATCCACTGCTCTCGCGACTAGAGAGTGTGAAGAATGAGGAGACACTCATTTTCCATTGGAAAATCATTTTCCAATAACACGGGTCTCCTGTAAAAACGTAGGAAAATGGAAGGCTTTTGCGACAGAAAAAAATATTTGTCCCTCGATTTCATCCAAATTCGTTTGATAGGTTCAGGTGAACGTCTGGAAAGCGCAGATCCACTTTGTTATGCGAAATTTGCATATTATGCAAATTTTTAACCTTCTACTTTGAGAGGCTGTATCTCGCTTCGTTTTTGGCCTACAGAGTTCTAACCGGTTCAGATCGATTCGTAATTGTCTTTTCTACTAATAACTCAATTGAGGGTATGGTTTAAATTTGCATCTTCCATGAGTAATATTCGAAAAATACATTTTCGAAGTATAATATGCTTCGGACCACTAAGATTATCATGATCACCGAGACACATGGTCATGATAGGCAAAAAAAGAGAATTTGCATGATTTTGAACAGTTACACTCAAAAATGTGTTTATGTTGAAAATAATTCCAAGTCCGGGCTCTCCTCTACAGTAGCCCTATTTCGGGGACAGAGATAGACAAAACAAACTATTAGGAAATGTAAAGGGGTATATAGGGAACCGATATCAAAGATAAAATTCATACCCTTGAGAGAAAAATTTCGAGAAAATTTGCATATTATACTTCGAAAATGCATTTTTCGAATATTACTCATGGAAGATGCAAATTTAAACCATACCCTCAATTGAGTTATTAGTAGAAAAGACAATTACGAATCGATCTGAACCGGTTAGAACTCTGTAGGTCAAAAACGAAGCGAGATACAGCCTCTCAAAGTGGAAGGTTAAAAATTTGCATAATATGCAAATTTCGCAGAACAAAGTGGATCGGCGCTCTCCAGACCATCACCCTAACCAATCAAACAAGTTTAAACGAAATCGGTGACGAAATATTTTTTCCTGTCGAACGCCTTCCTACATCTTTACAGGAGACCCGTGATAAGAGGACTCTACTCATCATCATCATCTCTATACCTGTTCACACTCACGAACGAGTTTGAATCGATCATCGTTGATCACCCATATGAATTCGTATATGAATGGTTCCAATGTCTCTGCTGACGCACAACGAAGTTCAGTCGATGTGAGAGTGAACTGAAATTCAATTTCAATCTTCTCATCAAGTAGATTAACAAGAAGTAAGGGAAATAATAATTTACATTGGAGGTGAAATTGAGAAGTGCCTTCATTCTATCAGCCAGTTTCAATTCCTCCGCATCTGGTCGATTAGCAGATGTACGGATATATTGGACCTGAATAGAATAGATTTCATTATTTATTGTCCCATCTGCCATCTTCATTACCTGTGAAGCAATATTCTGAAGAAGTAGATCTACTCTCTCTCTCAATAATGGTCTCTGATCTTCCACTCCCAATACGAATGATAACTGTTCCACTGCTTCGATACACACTTCAGCCAACGTAGATGAGACATTCTGGATTACCTGCAGAGAGAAGACAATCAGTCACTGTATCCCATCCCTTCCTTTTCCTCTAACTTTATCAAGTGCTTCGATTGAATCGACGACTGAACTTCCAATAGACGACGCCGAATTAGTTCTCTTGAGTGTACCTCCTCCATATCGAGAGGGAGCATGAGGAGTCACCTGTATATGATATATATCCCTCTCCCCTTTCTTCCTATCTACTCACCCGTTCGAGTTGTGCAATCACTTGACTCATCGACATATTGTTCTCTGGTGGTAGATTGTCAATCTATAATGTAACATCTCCCCCTCTCCCACAGTCTCTCCATCACTTACATCATCGTCCAATTGGAACTTGCTCACTGTTCCTCTTTCATTAGCATTGAAAGTTGAATTATGTCCTCTTGAAGTGACGGGACTACTATCTCGAGTGTGACTTCCATCTCGTGATGATGCACGACCACGAACAACCGTACCTCCATCTGAATACACTCCCTCTCCCTCCTTTCCCTCCCCTCCCCTCTTTCTACTCACTCTGTTGACTAACAATCCTTGCTCCTCCCGTCCTCATTCCCTGTGCGGGTGTCCCTCCCATAGGAGGTCGTGCACTACCAGGAGCAGCTCCACTTCTCTTTATTCTCTCTTCAACCATTTGTTTCTCCTTCGCTTCCATCTTCCCTGCTGATTGCCATACCTGTAACCATCTCTTCCCTTCTCATCTCTCCTTTCCCTTCACTCACCCTCTCTCCTTCATCTCTATAGCAAGCGACGAGTCCATTGATGGCAGCATTCCTCACATTCGTATCTCTATCACTCACACATCCAGCCATTGACTTGACCACTCCCTGTAATCATTCCTTCCATCAGATAGGAGGGGGGTGGGGGAGTCAACTTACAAGTGGTTTCAATTGTGCCAATCCCACAGTGGTCACATACTTTTCGAGGACAGAGAGACATTCAGCACGTTGACGAGAATTCTTCGTCTTCAGAGCATCTGAAAGAGAAGGGAAGAGTCAATTGATTACTCCACTCCAGCAGAGATCAAATACTACCCTCAAAAGGACCTATGCATGCCTCATTTTGAGCCTATTTTGAACAAAAATTAGAGAAAAGCATGCCACCATTACACAAAAACAGAGAAAACAATACGAAACCTAACAACTAAAATTCTCAATAACCTTCAAAATGTGTAAAAACACGCCAAAATTTAAGTTTCATGACATGAGTATTGATCCCTGCACTCCAGTCACTCACCAATGACCATGGGACATAATTTGAGTGGTCCACAGATGGAAGAGAGAACGTCAATGATATCTCTCACTGTCTGTCGCATATTCTCTTTCTGTTCACCCGTCTTGAGAAGGAGATACGGCATGAACGCTGAGATCTGAAAAGAGGAAATGGAGGAGAGAGGGGGGGGGGGAGGGTACCTCTTCTGTACTCATAGGTTCCTCCATCTCGAGACAATGATTGAGTACACGAAGGGCCAGATCGAGCACCTGTCATACATGCATTATATATCCTCTCCTTCAAACTTTCTTGTAACTTTAATCCTATGAAAAATTGAATACCTTAATGAGTGCCGCAGGATTGGTCTCGAAGAAGCGAAGAGTGCACCATTTCAGAATTAGATCAGAATTCTTGATAAGAGGAAGAGGATCCGAATCAGCCATCTAATATGATCATTATATCATTCGAGTAATCAATCAACTCCAACCTTATTCAACTCGTCAATTGCCTTTATATGCTGCTTGAAATCTTTGTGGAATAACATTCCAACGAGCGATGCCTACAATCAATCATGTATACTCAAATCCCTCCCTCGTCTCTCCTTACCTTGGCCTGTGCTCCCATCAGAGTCATCAACTGACTAATGTGTTCCTCGTCAGGAGCAGCAAAGTTCCATTTCAATATCTTCAGAGTTTTCTCATCCTTCAGTCTCATTTTCTTCTCTTCATTCACACTCAATAATTCCTCTGTCTTCTTCTTCACTTCCTCTTCTTCTTCCTATAAAATACAATAATAAATATTCCGTCAGTAGTTTCTCACCTCTTTTGGTTCTTCCTTCGCTGGTATCACTTTCTTGGGAGCCGCCTTCGCTGCCTGAAAACAAGTTCACGTTCTCTATGTGAAGCATTGGAATTTGAGAAGAGAATATGTTCACGATGGGATTACAATAGTAACCAACAGATTTGGGAGGAGGTTCATCTGCTTCTTCTTCCTCTTCCTTTTCTTCCTTAGGAGGAGCCTTCTTCACTGGTCCCTTCACTGGTGGTTTACCCGTCGGAGCCTTCGACTCCTATTACGAACCACAACTACATTTAATACAACCACCATCGCATCACAACAACACTGACAAGATTCATGTCTATTAACACGGTAGTAACTTACAGTTTTGGGTGCTGGAGGAGGAGCGACCTCTTGCACTTCCCCCTTTAGAGCTTCGAATGATTCTTTCACCTGAACAACATCTAGTTCCTTCTCGTTTCTCCCTATTCTGATCATACCTTTCCCATCTTCAATTTATCATCAGCAATATCTCCCATCATAGTCATCATTGGTTTTTCTCCAATAACAGCCATTGCAGCTCCCAATGCAGCACATGCAGCCTCTCTCACTTCAGTATCCGCATCTCCTGTGTGCTGCAAACAAACAATTCATCACAGTACACGTTTTCTCATTCCAATGCTCAATTTCCTACCTACATTATCACAATCTTCCTAAATGTGATTTAAACGTAGAGTATTCTCAATTTTCTGCACGCATAATCAGAAGCGTATTCCCAAAATATACAAAAGAATTCAGTGTCAGCCATTTATGTGATTTATGATCACTCCCTTCACTCACCTTGACCAAAAGAGGCGCAAGTGCTTTCAATGTCTTCTTAGGCATTGTAGTCGAATTCAATTTGATGAATGCTCTCTTTAGGAATAGTGCAGTCTGTCCCTTGATCTGTGGATTCGGCTTTCCCAGTGCAGTGGCCAGATCACTCTCCATTGACTCCAATGTCGTCTGCAATAACGACCAATGAAATCGCTTACTCCATAATTGTTGTCAAACTTAAACACATAGAAACCGCAGATCCAATGGACATTTTTTTCTCATTTCTTTCAAACCATGCATTTCGTATTACGTTTGTGCCTAATCGTATATACTGGCCAATCTTTCCTCTTATCCAGTCGCATCACAATCCCCTCGTACATACCGTATCAACGACAGCATCGATCAATTCCACAAGAGGAGTGGCGAGTGTTGCTTTTTTCTCCTTGAACTTCTCTAGAATGGCAGGAAGAATAGTCGATGCATGAGGGCCGAATCTACAATAACACACAACTATTAAAGGACAAATTTAAAGTCCTGGTACAAATAAAGTCAACGGAAACTTTAAGTTTTGCGCACACAGATGAAATGGGTGGGAATTTTTGATGGTATGTAACTCATACCATGGGAATTTTTGAACTAAAATGGCGTATGCCATGGTAATTTTTCACCTAAACATGGCTCTCATCATTGGAATTTTTGCTTTTTGACCCTAAATAGCACACGCCATGGGAAATTTTTGATTTTTTTCACCCAAACATAGCTCATATTATGGGAATTTTTGGGGGACCAAAATTACCCTTTTCAACTGTGTTTGTGCATGTTCATTATGACCTTTTCTGAGCCATATTGCCACAATACATTTGGACGTTCATGATACGGGCTTTGGAAATTTTCATTGATAAGAAGACGACGCTTACTTGGCTCTTAGTCCAGTTGCAATATGAGTAAGACATTTTGCAGCGAGTGCAGCAACATTGATATTAGCGTCCTTCTCCAGAATCTATACACAATGTATAATGATGACACAAAAGAAGACGTGCACAATACCTTTCTCAGTGTTCCCACTAATTCTGCGTAGTTACCCTTCGGGCACAGTTTAATGTTTGCTACTAGCAGATCGAGTAGAGCCTGAGATAACAAACAATAAATCAGCATTTTCCCATCCTATGCAGTCCATGTTTTGTGATGAGACAACGACTAACCTGGAGTGCATCTCTCCTCTCAGTCCATTTCTTACTTTCCACGCCTGCCTCCCCTTCGAATGTAGACGGCATTTTCCCCAGAATATCGAAGGCATCGGCGAAATCCCATGGATCGGCTTCCTTCGCCTGCAAATTGAGAGTTTGTCATTTCAAAATAAAATAATCAAGTTAAAAGCTTTGACAAAATTTCACAAAAGCAGTACACTAACACAACTTGAAACTTACGATATTATTTTTTGATTCGATGTTCTTCTGAATATTAAGAGATTCAATCAATCAATATAGAGTGAAAAATGGAGTGAACTGACTTTAGCAGCAGGTCTGGCAGAAGTGGGTGCTGATTCAGTCTCCGTTTCTTCCTCTCCTCCTCCATTCTTCGATGAACTGGCAGCTGGAGGTGCAGTCTTTGCTGCGTGTTCTGCAGCCAATTCAGCTGCACGGGCTGCACCTTCATTAACCTACAATATCATACATTCTCATTGATCATGGGAACATGAGTCGACAAAATATATAATGCAAGCAAATTAACCTTTTTCATTTTGTTCTCGTCCTTTTCCAAATCTCCAATCATGCTCTTCACATTCTTATCTCCGATCATTCGTTGAACACTTCCAATAGCAGCGAGAGAGGCTTCTCTCACTTCAGCATCAGCTTCACTCGCATGTTTAGCCAGAATGGGAACGACCAATTTGATCAGTTTACGAGGGGCCTCAAAATGTATCAACTTATCAACAATCCACTAAACCGATATATTTTCAAAAGCATTTTGCGTACCTTATCCGCACTGAACTTGTTCATTTGTCGGAAAATGAAGTTATCCATCTGTAGCTTAATCTGGGGATTTTGCTTATCCATTCCAGCAACAATCTCTTCAGTCAAATTCTCCAATTGAACCTACGATAGCGAACATTATTATCAATCTGCTAATCAGGTTATCATGCTTACTGTTGAGGCAACAGCATCAATGCACTCAATAAGGGGATCCCTGAGAATGGGTTTCTTCTCCTTGAATCTTTCAGCACATACTGGAACAATCTGGAAAAATAATAATCAGAATTTATTGCCATATAATAAATGCACCTGGTTCGCGAATGGGCCAAATTTTGCACGGAGACCAGTAGCGAACCCACTAATACATTTAGCTGCCAACGCATTACAATTGATGTTCGCATCCTTAGCGAGAACCTGAAAGAGTACATAATGTGAGAACACACAAGACAATAGAAGTACATACCAGTTGCATTGTATTGACAATTTCTCCATAGTTAGCTTTTGTGGACAAGCGAGGATTGTTTGCTAAAAGTCCTTGCAACTGTTCCAGTGCTTCCTTGCGCTCCTGCCATTTCTTTGATTCGAGCTTTTCCTTGAAATCTCCACTCAGCTTGGCTAAGACGTCGACTTCATCAAGGAAGTCCCAGTCAGCCATTTTGAGGCTGAAAGAAAGTCAAATTTTGATGAAACTCATCGCAAACAAAATGAAAAAAATTAAGAGATCATGAACAAAAACAGGTGGAGCAGAGTACAACGTAGCATAGGAATATGTGCTAGGCGAACAATAAGAATTAAATATATACAACATATCATCTCTCATCGCAAAATGGAGGAACACAAATTTAAGATTTTGAATAGGGACATGCAAACCGGAAAATAAAATTTGAGAGCCGGGGAGAGGTATGTGCCACAGTAGTAAACGTCGAAATGCGTGAATTCAAATCTGTGTGGAAAAAAATGTTTTTCAAGATTCATCAAATATTAAAAGGTGCAGCCCTCCAATTTTACTATTATAATAAAGAGACGATTGATTATAACTCGCAGTAAACAAAATAAAAAATATTCAAGATATCGGAAAGATATAATCTGGTCGTGAATATTTGAAAATCGGCAATATTTTGAAATAAATCATCCAGCGAGCAATTTAGGAAGTGCAGCAGTCCAGTTTCGTTCATGGCACATTGTTCCTTATCAGAGCAAGGCTTCAAGAGAAAATTAGAAAAATTCAAGTCATCGGAACTTCAATAATCGATAATGAAGTTTGCGAATGGCGGAGCCTTTAACGAGTCAATGTCAAATAGTTGGAATTATTTTCTTGATTTTATACATATAACCCCATTCAAAGAGTCTGACAGTGTGTGTTAATCACAAATTTATGCAATGATTTAGTACTTTGAGTGAAAGTTCACTGAAGTTTGACACAAACTGGAGAGGGTGCCCCAGCGAACTGTAACCGCAACGCGTGAAACCACGCGGGCGTCTGGCACTACACCACGGTGGACGGGGCTAAGAAAGGGTGCCTGGTTCTAGCTTAAATCAAAATATTTCAAAATTCTGGATGTGTAATCGTGATTCTGCACGCCCAAGACCCCTACAACCAAAAAATAGGACATTTTAACAGAGTTTGAAATTTTTACGTGAATGTCCCTAGATTTTGAATTTAAAAATTCAAATCACAAGTATGACCCACCGAACTACAGCAGTTGAGTCCAACAAATCACGTATTTCGCTTTAAGATATTATGCAGAATGAAAGTTTCAAATATTTATATTCTTACAAAAGCATTTTTTCAAGATTCAATGGTTTTCTAAAACAATCAAAACGAATTATTAACACGAAATAACTAACAAGAATAGCTTTTACAGACGACGTGATATTATATCCGAAATAATAAATTAGTCGATCGTGGAAACATTACGGTAGCTTTTGAATTTGGTTTTTTTCGTTTGGAAAGACCCTGATCCATCATGATCAAATCGCAATAATCGCAATCGCAGTCAATAAAAAGAAATCAATAAAAAGGTTTTTGACCCGTGATTCTTATTGTTTTGTTGTTGTTTTTGTTAATCTCGGGTATCCACAATTTTCACATTTTAGCTCGGGCTGGAACATCATGGTTCAAACGCGGAAACAGTTAAGCCAAATACATCAGCAGGATGCAGAGAAAACAACTCGGTCACGATCTGTTCTCCCTATCGTGAGTTCTTTCAATTTGTTTTCTAAAGTATCGGTCGTGATTGATTGTAATCTCTTTTACACTATTCAGAGCGGAAGAATCACGAGCTTCTTTCAAATGAGGAAACGTAAGAATAGCTCTGAGAGGAAGGACGTCGAAGTGCTCGGCAAGAGATTGCGAAGTGACGTGAATGTGAAACCCCAGGAAGTGCAACCGGGTACGCTTTGACAACTGTTGATGTTGATGTTACTTCATGATCTGTCAGAAGTGATCAATGGACGTTCTCCAATGGGGATCTTCGACCGCCTACCGGATCACATCTTTGACACTTTCGCGGAGAACTGTTCTTGTACGTCAGAGAGCTGTATCCAGTAATACGCACTTTTGTGTTGCAGGGCGTTCGCTAGCCAAGGTAGCTCAAACGTCGAGAACGTGTGCTGTACGCATAGTGAACTTCATACGGCGTGATGTGTGCGTGAATCGATTCGTTCGAGACTCGGAGATCTATGGAATAACCAAAACCAAAACGACTGTTGATAATCCGTTTACCAATCTTGGTACGAAATAAATTTTATTAGAGAATATTTTAATATAACACTTTCAGGCCACCTCTGTCGTACGGTGTTTTATGCCTCTGAATGCTCTCAGCAGTTACTGCAATTCTGCACAAAGGTATACAAATAGTCTTCATAGTTATGTATCTTTATATGAATTCCTTCAGGTCAGTGCCAAGATTACGGATCTCAAAAGTTGGTCTCGTTTCCTATTCAACGTAAGTTTAGATATAGTATTGCAAAATTATTTTACAATATCTAGAAGCTTCGTTTAGATTTCTACTCTCATTGCCTCCTCCAGTGGAAACTTCGATCATTGCAAGCAGATTATTGATCTTGTGCTTGAGATGAAGATTACCTGGATAAATGAAGATAATGTAGTGAAGAAGCGAGCGATTAGGGAGTTCATCTCTGAGGTGGTTCACTCACAACAGGCGGGTGATCTTCAGAAGGAGGAGATGAAGGTTAGTTTTTGTTCATTCCCCTTAATATTAATCGTTTGAGATTATACAAGATTATATTACATTATTCAAGGTTTGCTTTTTTTTAGGTCCGTGAGGTTATTCGCGACCTTGTCATTGATCAGACTCATTTGGACGATCAACAGCAAGCTATTTGGATGACTTGCCTTATGAGGACGTTTCCCAAACTGCAGCAACAAGCACGTCTCCTCATGATCGCGCTCGCTCCCACTATGAAAGAAGGCGTATCTGGTATATATTTTAATATCTTTATCTGTCGAAATCACGTGATTAAGACGTAATTGACTGGAGGTCACTCTGCGACAGAGATGTCTCCGATCAGAATGATGCTGAACTGAGAATCAAGCCTCTAGCTCTGTTTATCTCTAAACTCAGTACTCTAAATGTGAGCAGAGACAGAAGCATGTCGTGGACGAATACAGAGCTCTTCAATCTAATCGAAGAAGTTTCAAGTAAGTTTCAGTGTAGTAATTCCTTAACCTTCCGCTCCTCTTCTTCAGCGTGCCCTGAGCCCTGGGCCTTTGACAATTTCATCGCATTCCTCATCCAAGAGCCCTTGTTGATTCCGATTGCACTGACTGCTAGGATGACTCACGACTATGTTGAGGAGGCGGGTAATCTCGTCTCGGCTATGAAGACGGTATGTTCCTCTCGTGTTATCTTAATTAATTGTTAATTTTAGCTTCTCTTCCGTTGGAATATTGACGTCAAAAAAGCGCTCTCCGATGCGTTCACTTCTACGATGAAATCGCTCTCAGTGAATCTGAGGAGAGAGTTCCTCAGTTCTGTTCATGAAGCTCACGCACGATCGATCAAATCCTTAGTCACATGTGAGTGTCGATTTTACTATTACCAAATTAGCATAACTTGTTCATATTTAAATTGAGTTCTTTCAGCTACTCGTGTAGAGATCCAGGAAGAAATGAAGGCGCAGGCTGAATTCAATCCTCTTCTTCAAGAGGTTATTATTCTCTTGTAGATCGATATTGTCAAAAATCGCATGCTTGTATAATACAATCATTTTCAACTGTACACATTCTAATACCGTGACTGTATTTCCTTAGAGAGTGGTGCTCTTTATCAACTGTAAAGATTAGTTAAGAGACTGGCCCTACACGGTGGATGAATTCTTTTCTGTGTTTTATATACATTGTGAATAATCAATTGTAAGCGACTTCTCCCATGTTTACTCTTATTCTTTCGATAGAACTGCTATCTAAAAACTGTCCACAAACTAGTGCTTTAAGCTGCTACCCACTCGTGATTCTCGTCTGTTTGATTTTTCGTTTCTGTCAATTACTGTGCTATATTGTGAAATAGGTTCTTCTGTGAAATATACCGTTGTTAAGACTTTGTTGAGACTGTTATGTTATCAGAAGTTTTTATAGAATATGAAAAATTCTCGAGATAAAAGAGTATGATAATATGATAAATGTGTCTATGTTCTAGCGGTGTAGTTGTGTGAGACGGAAGGAGAGGGGATGGGAGGGTAGAGAGTGTGCGAGACAGAGAAAGAAAGAAGAGGGATGGAAAGGGCGCGCTACCCGCCCTCTTTTCCACTATTCGATGCCTGAAGGCGACCTCGCGGGTCGATATTCCCAGTTTATTTGAATACCAATTGTTTTATATTTATCGCATTGATGAACGCTCAATTCAGAGATGTGGCCAGGAGGGGACCGCATCACTCAATTAATTAAAAGTATCGTGAGACCATCCCACTCCAATTGTTCTATTCTGGATCCTCCATCAGGATCTGAATTCCTCTCACGTATGTTATCCTTCTCCTTCCTCTTCTAATTGATGTTCTCTCTAGATCTCGAGGCATGGCACATAGTGTTCATCTCCATAGCTGGTCTACTCACACTCGCTGTTATTCTCCTTTCACTCGTTCATCTTCTATGTGTCTATTTGTGAGTCCTTTCCTTGTAGACATCAAGTGATTAGTCGTCATCCTCTCTGCATGCCAAGAATGTCTCACATCTTAGTCACGAGAGAATGAATGACCTCTAAATGGTTGTCCTCGATAACATCATCCTTGCAGTTATGTCTCAATTGAGCAACGACGTAACAAGTTATACTTCCTTCTATCTCTCTTCCCTGTATCATGTCTCACTTGTCTCGTGGGTCTATGTCTTCCACGTGCAGCAGTTGTACTCACTTCCATTGGTAAGTCAGAGTCTATCTCGTGATCTGATAGATGAATGGAAGAGTGAAGGGAAGGAATGTAATTCAGGAGTTCTCTACTATCTTCTTTGTCTCTTCGTAATTGTCTCTCTCTGTCGTCATCTATATGGAGGTCGATCTGCCCTCGTTGAGAGACTTCATCATACTCATATTGACTTCCGTTCTCCTCCCTTCTGTTGTCTTCTTCCCATCGGATGGCTACCCACAGCACAAGTATCAGAGTAAGTGAAGGATTTCTGTATCTAATATGGGAAGGGTACGGTATCTACAGTGGCTAGTACACTGAGAAGAGTAATCAGACTCTTATTTATTGAAAGGCTTCAATGAGAGAAATCTCTTGGCTTCTCCCAACGTCTTTTTCTTAGTTGGAAGAATGAGTGTTTAGAGATGGAAGTATGACTATTCATTTCAGACGTAACATTCGATGGATCGAATGGGCGGTAATGCAAGCTCCTATCGTCAGAGCCATTATTGTTGCTGCGGATACTGTAGCCATCGCGGAATTGAGGGAACAATCGGCAGGGTAAGTGGATTGAAGAGGATGGATACTGTAGTTTGAATTATACGGTATTCATCCACACGGGATTATGGTATGATTATTACTCGTGTAGAGATATAAAAAAATCGTGCACGTCAGTCCGAAATATGTACTCTCCATGCGTTGCATTGACCGTAGATAGTTTAATATCCCTTTGCACTTTACACTGGAATTTATGAGTGTCCTTTGAAATTGTGACTGTTATTAGGCAGACTGGAAGTGCAGAATGAATGTCCAGAGAAGTTACTCATATTCATTGATAAGCATGGGAACCACTGTGGATACAATACAAATGGTCAATAGGGTGACTCACTCTGAGAGAGAGAGAGAGAGTCATACTATTGCCACATTCGTACCTCCTTTTTCGCAATAGGGATTTGTGACTCGTTGATTAACAACAGCCTTCCCCTCCTTCTTTCCCTTCCCCCTTTCCTCCTTCTGTTTATGAAGTGTGGCCATAGAGACGGAAAAGGCAGAAAAGGGAAACCAACGAAATTGTGAAAGGGAAATGATGAAGAAGAGAAAGGAGAGAGGGGGGTGTTTCGACAGAGTTAGTTGAGCCCCTTCTGTGTGTCTTGTGTCTCTTATGTGATGGCAGAAGTTGAATGAAAAGAGGGAAGGGAGGGAGAGGAGGGGGGTAAACAGACTGTGAAAATGCCCATGATCAAGTTAGTATGTGTGAACGGAAGGGAGATCAAGAGGGAATTGAAGGAAGGAAGAAGGTTAATTGATGGAGTTCATTCAGATTTCTAAAGTGGACTGATACTGGAGCAGTTGTCTCTCTTCTACTCGCCATTTTCGGAGTTCATTCACTAGCAAGATTGACAGCTGTGAGTTTATTCACTCTGCATTCTATCAGAGAGAAGAAGAGAAGAGAGAGAGAAAGAGAGAAAGGAGGGGGTTGAGATTGAAATGCGAAGCATGCATGACCTATCAAGTGATGACTAGATTATCGATCTTCTCTCTCTCTTATTCGTCATAAATATCTCGATAGATTCAATCATGTCATTCGTCCATCTTTCTTTCTCTCTCCGTTTAGTAATCGAGTCACTCTCTACTCTTTTCCCTTTCTATTTGTCCAGAGAAAGGAAAGCAGAAAAACGGGAGAAGGAACGGTTCGAATGAGAGGGAGAAAGAGGGAATGAGTGAAGGGGTGAAAGGGGAAAGGGTAAAGGGTAAAGGGGCAGATGGAGACTAGATGGAAGAACAGTTTCCATTCTCATTATTGGTACTAAATCATCGAGACAATATTGTGGTAGATGAAGAACTCTGGAAAAAGGGGAATTTTTCTTGTGACCAAACACGTCATTTCACCCTCGATATCACTCATATTTTTGTCGGTTGAACAAGTGAGAAAACAAAATGGAATGTATTCCATTCCCAGGAACGAAGTGGGTGCTATGAACTGATATGAGTGACTACAGCAATGGAGTGAAGAAAGAGTAGTGTATTACAGGAGCCTCTTCGTCCATATTGCTTCATGACTGTCTTCCGAATGGTCGATCTTTCTCTTCTATTCTTCACTGCTCAACAACCAATGATATTCGAGAACGTCCTTCTAAGATTCGATCTAATTCCTTGTGGACCATTGCTATCAGCTGAGAGCAATGCGAAGTGTGAGTGAGGGAGAGGGAAGGGAGGAGAGGAGGGGGGGGGAGTAATGGATCTGAATGAGGACAGTGTAAGCCATCTGATCACCAAGAAATCTCGTTCAATCGGCTATTCATTCCATTGTGATAGGAACCGAAAGGGAAAAAAATGAAAACTGTATGTGTAACAAGTGCAATACAATGGGAGAGGGGGGGGGGTGAAATTGAAAAAAAAACAACTAAATTGGAGTATTAAGTATCAATGATTATCAATTTCAGTCGTATGTTCATTCGTTCTGGTTGTTCAAATGTTCTTCCTTTCTCTTCTTTCTTCATATCTTCTCGCTCCTCATCGTTGTGCTCTATTCGATAATTTCCCTTCAAGGAAAGAAACTCTCTCTCAGGTCACTCATTCATTACTTATTCCTCAAGAGGGGCAACCTGTATTCTGTTGATGTTTCTCTTTCTTCCACTTGAGACCAAAAGAGAGAGAGAAAACAAGCTTCTTGATCTATCGAGAGATAAGGGGGGGGGGGAAAGACGATCGGAGTAGATAACGAACTCTTAACAATTCTATTTTCTCTAAAGATCATGGGTGTGTTCCCTTGGGTGTGCTGACAGTAGAGAAGTTTAGAATTACATTCGATTGACGATTCCAATGGAAGATCTTCAGACGACAGACGAGACAGATCTCACTGTTGATGGAGAAGCTGATGATGGATGGAATGATAGAGAAGAGAGAGAAGAAGGACAGAGAAGACCATGTGTACATCAATCATTACTTATTGATACTTCCACTTCATCTGCATAATCATTCCCATCGGGTATTGTAATTAGGGTACAATAGATAGATTCCCTTCCCTTTTCCTGCCTTCATTCTAGTCACTGAGATTGAATCTATCAAATGGAATACGAGTCTCTGAATGAATTCATTTGTGAATCCCCGTGCTTCCTTTTCCTTCTCACTCACTTCTAGATCTCATCTAGTCAACTCAAAAATACTCATTTTATCATTGTCTAACACTGTCATTATTGGCATAAACAGTTTATTGCTCCTCCTTCTTCCAATCCAAATCAGATCAAAAGAGTAGTCATTGACTCTCCATTCCAATGCATCGAATACTCCTACTCTTTATCTCTACTCTTCCCTCTATCAAAGGTTCTATCTTCCTTCCCATTCAATTGATCTCTCAATCGATCTCAGCTACCTTCTGGTCATCTCCTCCTTGTCAACCTGTCTATTATCCGTGTACATATCGTGGATATGGCAGTTGCGGGTTAGTCTTTGATCTTTCATTAGTTTGTTCTTATCACTCTCGCTCAGTTCATCTTCAACGGGAACCGGCTATGCTTTGCCAAGGGGAAGAGGGGGAGAAGGATGGGGAGAGGAGAGTCGTCCTCGCATTGACAAACCACGCAAGTTTGTCTTCATTTGGAGTGATGAAGAAGATGAGAATGAAGAGAGATTGAAGAGTGTTCCTGAAGGAAGAATAAGACCAGAACCAAGAGGAGAATTGGTGATTCCTCCTACGATCAAGAGAACGAAGACTCCTCCAAAGGATGAAGAGATACTCGATACTGATGCACTGTTAGAATTGAATTCATCTGAGATTGAAAAGGGAAGAATCAAGAGTAGTAAATCATCGAAAGATGAAGAAGATCTATGGACTGATAGAGAAAAACCATCGAAAGGAACTATTGTACCTTCATCTAGTGTATCATCGAAGGGAGAAGAAGATCTGTGGAAAGGAGAAGAATCGAAATCATCGAATTGGAGTAACTCAAGACCTTCTTCTTCATCTTCATCAATCCCATCAGGATCTGTTGATGAAGGAATTGACCCCCGACAGGGAACAGGGAACTATAGACCAATGAGTGGTGGATACGGAGGAAGTGCAGCAGGATACGGAGGAAGAACAGCAGGGTATGGAGGAGGTCTGGGTTTCGGTGGTGGTCTGGGAGGCGGACTAGGCAGTGGTGGTTTGTTCGGTATTAGCAGCCAGGCAGGTGTGTCAGTCCCGGGTGTTGGTCCAATAGGATGGGGCTCATCGTTGGGCATAGGCAAATAATCGTTGTAATATTGTAATTGTAACGGGTATTGTTGTATAAAGGTCTTTTGGATGATAATCTATCTCTAATGACTAGCCTCTTATCCAGTATCCATTCATCCATTCCATCTCCTTTTCTCGATCCCGACCTTTCCTCTTTCTCTCCTGCAATTTATCCCTCCCCTATCCATTCTCTGCCATTCCCTCACTTGATTATGTCACTCCTTATCCCTATTCTTATTCTTCTCTCTTCATCAATCCAACTTATCCATGGATGTATGCCTACTGAACCAAGTACTACAACGACAACAGCCCCCTGTGAGTATTCTCTTCTTTCTCCCATCATTCTTCCATTATCTGATCTCTTTCAGTCATTTGTTGTCCCATTCTCACATCTTCGTCCCTTCTCAAGACAAGTCCTCTTCCTACTTCCACTGTCCCTACGGGGCAAACACTGGAGCAATGTTCCATCCTGGTATCCATCATTTAATCTCTCCATTGATCTTTGATCTCTTCTTTCATTCAGAGACGAATCTCATCCAACTGCGGTGATCAGGCGTATCTCACGTGCGAATCAGCTCCATACACAAATGTGAGTGGGAGAGGGAGAGGGGCCACACGTACGCCCCTTCTACATGCATTATCATTATTTCCTTCCCAAGCAGTCAATATAATAAGTGACCGTTGTTTAATCATGAATAATTGAATCAGTTCATTCCAGCCCTCAGCAGTGTATCTCCAACTCTTCGACGTCAACAGTAACAGGATCGGAGAGATTCAAGGAAATGCCCAACAAGCGAATGCTATCGTAAGTCCTTCTTCTTCTCTATTCTCTCTTCATCTCTTCATCTCTTTCAGTTAGTCTGTAATCATCTCACTGGTCTCTACACCTTCAATGGTAATGTTGTCGCTAGAGTTGCATGTGCTCAACGTGCTTCCACTGGTGCGAATGGACCTGATTCAATCTTCTCGAGATAATCCTTCTCCTATCCACACTCATCCCTCCCCTTAATAACTTCATTGTAAACTTCCTAATAAGACACAACTTCGTATCGGGTTCAATTATGTTTTTCGCCCTCTTTCCATTGTGACCTTGAGAGAATCAGTTTGAATGATCTCGACCCGCCAATCCAATTGTGCTTCCCTCAATTCGATAAACGAATGTTATATCTACTCATTTCATTCCTTTTCATCTGCCGTAAGTCAATACAGACTCCACCAATCGATTGTATCTTCATCTCTCTTCATAGATACCTCCTCTTCATCATCATCAGATTCCTTTCTCTCTATTCCTCTATCCGATCTATGCCAAGCCGAGCCTCATCTCGATATCTGTGCCAGTGAGTGACTTGTTCCTTTCCCTTTCCCTCTCTCTCAATCACCACCTTTTCCCTCTCACCTTTTCCCTTTCCGGTTCTCATTTTCATGTGTTTTGTGATCTCTTTATCTTCCATTAAGAGGCTCGATCTCGTTCGTTTTCCTCGAGAAGAGGAAGAGGAAGAGGAGGGAATGGATTGGACTCATATTCAGTTAGAGATCGAATCTGGCCTGGTCTCACTCCGAAGGATGCAGCATACTGTAGTAGAATGAAGTCTCAATTCGCATGGACTTGTCAGCCATCGAAACCATTGAGAGTCGATCTCGTTGAATTCTGCAAGGTGAGAAGAGAATTCATTCATTATTGAGATGAAAAGTTGCAAGGAAATCACTAATGCGCATTTTCACATGAGGATATTTGAAGAGTTGCTTCGAAACTTTTTGCAGTGGGAAGAGGATAAAATAGATAATTGATGAAGGAGTTCTACTATCTAATTTCACATAGTGATGATGAGGTCTATCTATCTTGCTCGTAGCCTGATTTCCAGGGTGACTTGGCACACACCTAATTACGTAAAAATTTGTGACTTGGGAGTTTGACGAGTCGTATCGGGTAAAAGCGACCCATCATCTCCCATCGAGGGCTCAGTTGGGCAAACATTTGAGAGACTTTTTTAAACGATTGCTCAAGTAAATTGAAGATGCACTTTAACTTTCTTGGGAGCTTAAAATTTGCATACTCGGAGAATATAACCGGTCTTAGCCTACTTAGAAAACCTTTAAAAATAGATTTGATCCTCAGACGGAGTTTTTTTCCATATTTAAAGAGCACTTCTTTCTTGTCATTATGCAAATCGGATTTCCGTCCTTTTCTCTTCAGGACTACTCGTTTATTTGTCGACTTCCGAATTTCCATCGACTACCAGGACCAAGAATGGGAGGAAATCGACCACAGGCATTGTGGAACCATTTATTTTTGATTTGAACAATTTTTTCAGGGATATGGTTTCGGAAATGCAAATGGAGGAAACATTGGAGTGTCTGGTAACTTTGGATTTGGACTTGGAGTTCTCCCTGGATTTGAGGTAGACCAAAGATCATATATTCATCAAGATGACTCTTCAGGTGAACGCTGGTTGGGGAGTGGACGTTGGTCCCATTCCGGGAATGACTCAAGGAGTTGGAGTGAATACTGGTGAGGAGACGATATAATTGTACAGTGAGATTATTCATTATTTCAGGAATTGGATTGGGTTTAATGGGAGCGAGTCAACCTGAATCGTATCGAAGAGGAATGGGAAAGGGAAATGATGGAAATCAAGGAATTGGAATCGGAGGAGGAGTTGGAGTCGGATAAGAAGAATTTATTCATGTTGATACAATTCGAATTCTCTCAAAGAGATAAATCATCGTTGTCTATTTTGAAGAAGAAGAAGAAGTGAACTTAGAGTAATTAACCTCAAGTGCAAGAGAAGTTCTCAGTGCAGTCTTCTAGATGGAATGAGGAAGAGGGGGGGAATGGATGGAAGGGAAGGAGGGGAATGGAAGGGGGAAGAGGGGGAGTGGGAAGATAGATCGAGGGTATTCCAGTATATACGCAATGAAACCCGTGAGTAAATGAGAATACTTGTGTGAATAATCTATGATTCGTTCTTATTGGGAATAGATTGAGTAGTGGGTGAAGTGACAGTGACAGGTCCTTCTGGTATTGGAGGAAGAAGTTCATCCGTATCACGAGAGAGATTAGGAAGGGAATGCTTTCTACTTGAATTCAATCGATAATTAAGTGGAGTAAAAGGGGCAATCCTTCTTAATCGAGGTGAAGGAGAAATGGAAATGGATTGAGATCGAAGGTACTTCTGATGAGAGGAAGGAAGAGGGGAGCAAACGGACTGAAAAGGAAGACAATCAAATGGATTATTGATTACCCCCTCGTTCAATATTCATCAATTCTCTGAAATGGATTGGTCCTTCTCTCGATGCAACGAACCGTCAAACAATTCTCTTCCTTCTACACGAAAAGAATCCATGAGAGAAGAGGTAACTGGGGCCACTTAGATACTTCCTTACACCAAATACAAAAGAAAAAGGCGAAATACTAGAGAATACAGCTAAACACAACTATCGCCGATTTCTTTCTTCGTATTAAAGTCGAATTTTGGTATCAATCAAGTACCACCACGACCTATTTGCGTTTTGAATGATTTCGACTTTGCAATAAATGAGAAATTTGATAAAATAGGAAAATATTGTGACTCGCGTCGGAATTTTAATTCCGGAGAATTAAAATAAAGCAAGTGTAGGAGTGAAATAAGGTAATAAATGAATAAAAAGATGGTTACCTCATCAGTTTCGTCTTCACTTTCCGTAATACTCTCGAATGAAGCATCACTCTTTGCCCTTTCCAATCTCTTAGGAGGAAGATCACGAGGAAGGGAATCACGAAGACATTTTAATGATACTGATCGAGTTGAAGACATATTGAAGACTGAGAAGTGAGAGGAAAGTGTCTCTCGAGATGAATCGATGAGGGGAGAGGAGACTAGAGAAAGAGGGGAGGAGAAGAAAGGGGGAGGAGGGGAGAGGAGGAGGGGAGAGGAGGAGCGGAAAGGAGGAGGGGAGGAGATGGATATAGCACTATGCACAGAACACGACGTATCTCAATCTTTATTCATACTTTGTACACTGCAGTAATTAATTGATTAATGTGAATGAAGACTAATAGAAGGGAGAAGAGGGCATTGCACTGGAGGGGAAGAGATGATGAACCCATTCACTCTTCTATCTTTACTCGTTTCTCACTCGGTGGAAGACATTCCGTCTTTGATGATTCCTCCTGAAAGAGAAGAGTGAGGTCAATCTCTTTCCCTTCGGTTCAGTCGATTCAATCAGTATCTAATGCAAATGAGTGTCATCACTTCTAATTGAGTGGATAGTCGGTTCTCTTTTGAGAGTGATCCCTCCCCCCCCCTCTCTCTCTCTCTCTCTCTCTTACGCCATTCTCAATCTGTCTGATTGTCACAGAGAGAGATGCACCTCATCTCATTCTCATTCTTCTAATCTCCTTCTCTCTCTATCTCACCGCCAAAGAAGAAGTGTTGACATCACAAGTGGCCCTACTAGAGATTCCCTCTCTAGATGGAAGACCTCTTTTGAACACCCATCTGGTTACTACATCCAATGAAACCTCTCATACTCTACACTCTATCCACCCCTCTAACAATTAGGGTTGGCTAAACGGTTGCGACATTGCAACGTTGCATTAGAGGGGAGGGAGGGATGCAACGTTGCAACGAAAGGGCGAGGGGAGGGGGAGGGATGCAACGTTGCAATGGGCTTTGCAACGTTGCAACGATTCGGTACCTTCCGAGCTCCGAAAACAGTTCCCGCATCAAATTTCACGGAAATTAATATGCAAACGATAATTAAAACCATTTTTAATTTCGATATTCCACCGATTTCATCACCACTGAGTGTCTTCAAAGAAAAAATCGCGCACTGCTCAAAATTTTAGTTGGTATCTCATCGGAAATGTAAATCTACTAGCAAAGTAAAGCTATTGAGTATCATATATTTGGAATATTTGTCATAGCATCATATTATAATCTCATTTAGAAAAAACTGCGAAAGCTTCTGCGAGTAGGGCACATTGCCTTTTGAAGCTTTGAGATGAGAAGCGCACTCTAGTCGCGCCGGGTTGGGAAGAGGGGGTAGAGGAGGAGGGAAGGGGAGGGGGAGGGATGCAACGTTGCAATGTTCTTTCCCCCTCGCCCTCTCATTGCAACGTTGCAACCCTCTCCCCTTCCATTGCAACGTTGCAAACACCGTATTGCCAACCCTACTAACAATCCATCTATAACTCACAGATGATACAGGAGGAGTACTCTTCCTCAATAATCTTTCTTCATCGAAACAACTCTGACAACGAGTTCCTTCCAATGTGGAACACACGATACCGTACTCTATCGAACGCTGAAAAATTAATAATATTGAAACTTGCTGAAATAAATCTATTCGTTACAGTAATGTTTATCGTACCCGACAAGTGGAACAAGTGAGGGGGGAATCTGATGAGGGAGTAGAGAGGAAATGGAGGGATGACGGAGACTTCTTTCCATCGTATTTCACTTGAAGATATGATTATTAATTAATATGAAAATTTTCTGACTAACATGCTCTTCTTCGATTGAGATTCGCTCGAATTCTAGCCAATTCTCCACTCCTTCTCAATTCTTTCGATGGAGATTCAACTGTCATCTAAAGAGGGATTCAATCTCAATAAGTCTCTCTCATCTCCTCACCGCACTATTCTTAATAGCGACAATAGTATTCATCAATCTCATTCTCTCCATTTCCACATGATCTCTCCATTCATTCTCTTCATGTAGTTTCTCTTCACAAAGTGGACATTGGGCTGATCCATCCTCGTCCACTGTCACTTCTGAATGGATAATCGATAATTGGATAGACATACCTAATCAATAGCCCTCTAACTACCGTATCTCATAAATTCTCAATCCGTTTATATCCGGTCCATTCCCCCATTCGACGTACTTCTCTCATCTCAATTCATTCATTCATAACTACCGTATCCCTCATGACCTCTCCTCTCTCTCTCATCTCTCTCTCTGAGATGGACTGTTTACAGAGAATGGGTGTGATATCTGCATAATATGTCTTTACAATCGTCTTTATGGTTGTCCTCTCTCTCTCTCGATGATCCCTCCCTTCTCCCCCTCTCTCTCAGTTGGATATCATCTTCTTCCTTCTACTCATTACCTTCTCTCATCTTCATCTCTTTCATTCACCGCCTCTCCTATCAATCTCGTCCCTCCAATTGTCACTTCCCTTCCACTCCTCTCATAACTTATCGAGAGAGAGAGAGGGACTACCGTACTCTCTCTCTCTCTCTCTCTCTCTCTCTCTCTCTCTCTCTCTCTCTCTCTCTCTCTCTCTCTCTCTCTCTCTCTCTCTCTACTCTCCTGCCAGTCTCTTCCATATCCTCAGGCACTTCATCAATAGTCTCTCCATCTACAGTATTAACTTCTCTCAACTTCCGATTCTTCTTCTAACTCATCCTCTTTTTCCTACTCCCCATCCACTAATAAAACACGTAGAGGCAAAACTCGTAAATAAAGAGTGAAAAAGGCGAGATCCGTAATGGAAAAGAGGAAGGAGTGAATTCGTTTCAAGTGAGCCGATGGGAGAAAATGAATGAAATCTCCCTGAGGAAAGATTACTAAAGGGATCGAAAGAGAAGAAGAAGGAAGAGTAACACACTATTTGATATGAGAAGACTGTCCCATGGGGGCGAATTATCACTTATTCCCTTTCCAGTAGATCCCATTGAAGTGACCTCTCTTCCCCCATATGAATGAGTCCCTCTCTTCCTCTTGTATAAACGATACACCTGTCTTCCTTATTACGTCATTCATTCATTGTCACAGTTAAGTGGATTGAAGGGCTTAGAGACAAGAGAAGGATGATATCCCCTAACTGAAGGAGGAGGGAATAGATAGTATGAGTGGAAGGAAATCAGGTCTAAGGGACTCATAGGAAACACGGATGAGTGACTTCCATCATTGCTCTTCTCTCTCTCTTCCATGGCTATTCTCCCTCCTCCCCCCTCTGTCTCCTTTACAGTACTTGAAGTGCAATCAGAGCATCACTAACAATCACTTCTCTCTTCTTCCCTCATTCTTCTCAACCATAACTTTCTTCCTTTCACTGAGTAAGTGTATTCGGAAGTAAGGTCAACGAGTGAATGGACTACCGTATCCCCTCCCTCTCTTCTCTCTTTCCACTCTTTCAACTACTCTCTTCCCTTCCGACGAGGGAATTGAGTGGTATCTCAATCTGTTAAGGATCTCCCTCTTCACAAGACCATTTGTCATATCTACTTCTCCTCCTTCTCCCTCCCTCTCCCCTTTCCCTCTCCCCTCCTTCCTCCTTCTCATTCACTGTATCATCACTTTCTCTCCATTCAAGATGCTGTAAAAATAATGAAAGGCGAGAGATGGGAATACGACTGGGAAAGGCAAAGAGAGAGAGGAAGAGACTGATCAGTGAGGGGATAGACAAGATGATAGGAGGAATGGACTGAAGAGAGAAAGAGAGATCGCTCCCTCTGGAGAAACAAAGGAAAAGATTGTTGATGGAAGGAGTGATCCTACTTGAAGAGAGAAAAGGAAAGAGAAGGGGAGGTATCGATCAGTTGAGATGAGTAGAGATGGAAGATGATTAGTCATCTCGAGTCGGTAGATGAAAGAAGGAGAGAAGAAGGAAGAGGGATGATAGAAAGAGCACAATGAGATTGAGAGAGGGAAGGGAGAGATCATCATTGTGATCTCATTGTCACATAACTCAACACCTTCCATACAAGGAAATCTATTGAACACCACGCACGGAGAAGATAAATTATTGACTTCTAACTTCACTCATCAATGATAATACGTTAGCTAGTAGTGATCTCCCTCTAGTAACAAATGTCTTGATTAATGAGACCCTGCCAAACTTCACTATTCTCTAATCTACAGTTCTACAGTGCATAGAATGAATAATAAACTGACTCTTTATATTCCTTCCAGATTCATTGGTGGGTGATTCGATATCAGCATCGGAATGAGAGGGAGAGGATCCATCTAAACGATTCTTCCTATTATTCTCCCATTCATTCTCCCCCTTAGGCCAGTTACCATTCAAACCTGTCAGTCACAAGTTAGAGACAGAAAGAGTGAAGAAGAAGAGGTAGATCATCCTTCCCCTCCTTCATCTTCCCTTATCTCATCTATTCTCTTATCTCATCTACTCACCCCTAGTGGAGGATCCATTCTGTGAGGCAAGATTCTGGAGATGTTGCAGCATCAAATGAGGTTGCATCATTAATTGTTGTTGAAGACTGAAGAAGAGAATATATTGAGATGGAGAAGAGAATAGAAAGAGAACTCACACATACAAGTTATTCATTTGTTGATTGAATAAAGAAGGGAATAGATTTCTTCCTCCATCACTTTGAGCCATGAATGGATGAAGAAGAGGAGATGACACTCCTTTCTCACTATCTGAACAGATAATCAATCAAATGAGAAGGATGGAAGACATTACAATGATTACCATTGATCAAACGATGTATCGAACTCATGGATGTACCGTATTGAGAAGAGAGTGGATAGAGAATGGGGAGTGGATGGGAGGAGAGAGTGTGTCTCTCTCTATACTCATATGCCCCTCCCCCCTCTTCCTCTCTCCCAAGTGAGAGAAGGCTCTCACTTCCTCTATTAACTCCCTCTTCTCTCTCACTCTAGATTACGGTAGATTCATTGAGGGAGACGAACGGTATTAAAGAGAAGAGAAGGAGAAGCTAAATGAACCATCCAAAACAAAGAATACAATTAAGATCGTGGAGGCCTCCTAACTGCCATTTAATGTGTGAGGGATGAAGAAGGGGAATGGGGGAAGCGTTCCCTCCTATCCTCTTCTTCCATCCTTCTATCTCTTATATCCCCATGTCTATCCAATCTCTCGACTTCCATCCAGGGAAGAGTCACATAAAGGAGTATGTTTGCATACTGTGAAGAGAGAGGAAAAGAAGTAGAGATGAGAATGTGAAAAGGAAGAAGGAGTAGAAGGGGGGAGGAGGGAGGGGGGAGGAGGAGGAGGGAGGAGGAAGGAGGAGGAAGGAGGAGGATAGGGTCGGTCGAAGAGGAGCGATGGCCTATTCACAATTAACTTTTTGTTGCTCACACCATTGAAAGGTTGTGTGTGTAGAGAAGAGGAATGAAGTGAGATGAAGAGAGAGAGAAGAAGAAAGTATCTCGCGACTGATTCATATGAAGAAGAAGTGATCGATTGAAGAATAACTTCTAGTTTAGATCAACTGTCGACTCTCGGAAAGAGAAGAAAGGAGGTAGAGCCCATTAGAATGGATTGAATGAATGGTTGAGTATGGGAAAGGGGGAGAAGACTCGTCTCTCTCTCTCGATTCAATCCAATCCTCTCACTGTAATGATAGTGTGAGTGGAAGAGAGGAAGATTCCATTCAATCCTTCTCTTCTTCTTTCCTCTTCTCTAGAGTACACTTCGGATGACTGAAGAGAGAGATGAAATGATTCGAAAAGAGAGGAGGGAACTGTAATCATACACTAGTCATTCTCATTCTGTCCTTCTCTCTTCAAGTGACTATTATCGTATGAGAGAATGGAATGGACATCAATTGATGGGAATAGAAACGAACCATCTATTCGATTACATACTATCCATCTATCTAGGAGGTCTTGTCCTCTACTTCTCCATTCTATCGACCTAATTCGCACGATAAAGACATTGAATGAGATGAAATGACGAAGAGAGGAAGGAAGATAGTAACCTATCCCTTCCACCTCTTTCTTACCCTTTCAAAGTTGGAAGAGAAGAAACAAAGAGAGGAGTGAATGAATCACTACTACAAGAGAAGAGATGAGTAGAATGTAGAGATGAGTTGAGAGAGAAGGAAAAGGGAACACGGAGACTATTGATTCATTCGAGATAACAAGATACCGATTCCATCTCTTCTATCTTCAAATGCCAATCCTCTTCTTAATCTTCACTTCCCTCTCATGGAACCAACAGAAAGATCAAAGAAATACTCTGTATCACATATGTTACACAGTCAGTAATTAATAACAACATAAACTTTAACAAGAAGTTGGCAACAAAATGGTACAGGGAAATTTACAAGAGTTAGTTCACAGGGTGGTTTACAGTAATAACAAGAAAGCGTATTAAACGTACTTCTACTAAATTAAATGGGTTTAATTACAAGTTTGGGAAGACACTACAGTATTTGTCCTTATTCAATGATCTCTTCTTCGAAAGTTTGATTCTTCGATGAATGGCAAGATTCATCATGATCATCTTCTTTCTTCACTCTCTTTCGTCCTTTCTTCTTATCTCCTCCTACACTCTTCCGTTTTCGACCTGACATAACCACATTTACTTCCTATTAAAAATAAACCCAATCGTGCCAAAATACATTCATATGTGTTTTATGTTTAACGTGTGGAGAGGGAGATCATAAATGTAAGATGAAGCATTTCCCCGATAGAAAAAAAACTAACTTTGTCTTCCATCAACTCTTTCAAGAATTTTGATGAGCGACTTGGATGTTGATTTCTCATCGTAGATGGCCAATCTCTGTAATCATAATAGTGTATAGTCATTATCTGTGATACCCCACTGCCTACGGAGAATGTTCTTTACTGATTTCGGAACATTCCGTAATATTTTCATTTTCTCCTCTGCATCTCTCACTCTCTCTCATAGATGGACCAACACATTCAGATACACAGGAAGAATACTGAGCTTTGTATATGGAGAGATATACCTCAATAGCATTCTCCATCATCTTGACTATGGCATTCAATCCACTTCCTCCATCATCTCTCTTCATACATCCGAGTGAATTGACGAGAGCACGATTCAGACCTATTACACTCATTCAACAGATATACATTACGTATCAACTTACTACTCTCAGGATCGTCAATTATTGCATCAAGAATAGTCATAGGAACGAGCCATTCCTCGAAGTCATTTGACTGCAATCAACCAATATCATCCCTCTTCCCCTTCCTCCCTTCACTCACCTCTTCTTCTCCCACTTCACTCTTCAACAAATTCATAGTCTTGATAAGAGTACTCGTAATGGAACATTTATATGCACTGTCTCCCTTTTGTTTCTCAATGAGACAGTACATCGAATGGGCAACCATCAATCTAAAGTGATACATCCTCTCTTCCCTCTCCCTTTTCTTTCTTACCTGAATGGTTTACTCATCTCCATTCTTCTCTTCATTTCCTCCATCACAGCTCTATCCAATCCTTCTCTTTCTCCTTCATTTTCTCTCGTTGTGAATAATAGTAGATTATAGATGAAGATGGGATAGGAAGGACACCAATCATGAACCAAACGGAGAATACAATGGAGGGCAGTAATAGAGACGGCTGACTTCTGAGATAATACAATTCATGATATATCTATTACAGATCAAAGATCAACTTACACTCGTAGGGTCGGCATATTCATCGAACATCTGATACAATTTAACTTCTCTCGAAATATTCTCATCTTTCCAATCATGAAAGAATATATCAGCCATTTCTGTAGGAGAGTGGATAGAAATAAGATCGACAAATCCACGGAGGCATACAATCTGAACATAATCTTACTCATTACATAGTTGCCATAGTTGAAATGGGCGATTCATTATCGCTATACAAAAATAACGTCGATGATATGTTATTTTGCCCCTGAATATACGATGATGGGATATATAGGAGTGAGAACCATTTAAACGATGGAAAGAGTACCTTGACAGCATCAATATCCACATCGAGAGCCGTCTTCAACATTAGAGTAATCGTTTCATTTAGCCAATCCTAGAGTATTTATTAATCTCCCTACCCCTTCTTCCATTTCATACCTTCTTCAAACATCCCACGATGCAGATAATTGAGATATTTAGTTCCCTTTGCATATCCCATGCTGATGCGAACGTTTCTCCTATCTCAAATACGCACAATACATTATGTAACCAAGAATTATTCTGACCAGTCTAGTAGTTAGATCAACAGTAGCTGTATCAATGGTAGGGAGACACTTAATAAGGGAATGGAGAATGAGAGAGCATCTCCATTTAATCAAATCATCTTCAGTCATATTCTCTCCCTACAATATTCATTATTCAATGTGATCATACAAACTCATTACCTCAAAGAGTATTTGTTCCATTTGATCGACTGCCCACGATCGAATCTCTTCCATTTTAACCTTTTCACTTCCGAATACTCGAACGAGTTGATCCATACAGAGTTCGATCAATATCCTCGATGGTTTCACTTCATGAGAAAGAATGAGATAACGAATGAGATTCTCCCATTCACTCCTTAACAAGAACTCCATATTCTAAGATAGATAACCATAATAAATGATACCGCTTACATTCCATCACTGTCGAATCGATCGTACATTGCCACCAACTTGAGTAATCTGACCATCAATTTCTCTTCTTGACGGTCAGCCTCATTACCAGCCAACCATCCGATTGATACTCTAACATTGATTATTTGAGGGAGACAAAGAGATGTTAACTGACCTCTTCAATGATCTACACACATCAGCAAGAGAAGGAACGAGACGAGTAAGACACGAATCAACTTCACTCTTTTCTGAGAGAACGGAGAACATACATTCCAGTAGAAGCACTCCATAGGACAATTCGCATGCCGATAGCCTCAAATAGGCACATCAATAGAAAAAAGATAGACTAAAATACTTTGTAATATAACTATTCCAGTTGCTCGAGCATATCATCTCTGGATTTTCCTCTTTGATGATCTCGACGAATTCCCACGCATTTTCACACTTGTTAAAGTCGTCCTGAACAGAAGGAAAACAATTGAATATCATATCCAATGTAATACTCACTCTAAAGAGAGTGGAAATGTATATCCTGAGAGCTTCTTCATCACTTGGATCGAATAGAGAATTAAGAGCGGAATCTCCATCTTGTTCACTTTCCCATTTGGGAATTAATCGCTCACAGGCCATTCGGGAGAGCATTCCTGTTATTTGTACATTACCATAAATCGAAAAAAATGAAACAATTCTCTCACTGTCTTTATTGTGGTAGAGAAATGAGAGAAGGGTGGCTCGCTGTTCTTCAGTATACGACTTCACGTGCACTTCTTTCGTCAATTTAGCAGCCATCAGTCGACAGAGCTACAAGTCAATTATAGAATTCGAAGCTAAATCAATTATCGAATACGATATTATGCATACATCTGGTTTCTCCTCCGCTCTCAATCTGTAGATTGTTTCTTCGATTTGCACTTCCGATAGAATGGAGAGAGACTTGATGGCAGCTTCTCTCACTTTAGCATCCACATCACCGAGAGATTCCAGAACCACTTAGAATACTAAGTCATTAATTGTAGCAGATTTTCAACTTACAGTCATTAGGATTGAATTGAGTGCTCTTATAATCGAGAAGAGATGAATAAGGAAGGGCGCCAACGGCAGTTACTCCGATTGCCCTTACATTACTTGACTGAAATTAACAATTGGCAATGCATTCTTGATGTAATTTCACATGTATTAACCAAATTTCGGACCTTATCGAGCCTTCTTTGCGACAGAACTTTTGCCCATCGCTCTATTAGTGCGCGTGGGATGTATTTGTACACTGCAAAGTAAATAATTATAGAGTAGTCTCAATAATGTTCATATTCTTACACTTCTCATTCTGTGATCGATCCGAATCGTAAGAGGAAAGTTCGTTATTATTACTTCCCTGTCTGTCTTTCTCTCCTTCAACCTTCTCATTAACCAGTCTGAGACATTCAGCAATTACAAGACATCCGTGGATTCGAATCGACTCCAGCACACAGAAACAAGTCTACTATTGCATAAATATTGATTTTCCGTTACATATTTCGGGTCACCTGATCGCAATGAGTCTGAATTATTTTCCACATCGAATCTGAATTCTTCAGTTTAAACATTCGAATAGCGATAGAAGCGAATAGACGGACAATGCACTTGGTGCCATCACACCATTCAATCTCGGCTAGCTTGAATAATCAGTCATATTTACATTCTAACATATCTTGTACCTCGGCTAGAAGAGAAAGTATGAGATCCGCCGCATATTCCCAATTCGATTCACATTTCTTAAAATAAATTGGTGTTTACAAACAATTATTTCTTTACCTCGGATATTTCTTCGCAGAGCTTAGAAACCACATCATCATTAAATTTGCCTGAACTCATGACGTCCTATAAACGAACTATTATTCTGTGAAATAAATTTATAAACATACCTTCAAAATATTTCGGACATCTACTGCAAACATGTCCTTAATTTGAGATGCAATAGGTTTCTCTTCGATCTCTTGGCTGTCATTCTCTATCATAGCCTCAGAAGGTTCGGAATCGCCAAACAGCTCATCGTCAAAACTGTCGTCCATCTTTTAATAAAGTACTTATTAACAAAGAAATTGGTAAACATAAACATAATCGTAAACGAAAGGAATTCATTGTGAAATCGAAAAAAGGAGAAGAAAATCGAACAAGTTTATTTGAAATTACGAAGGGATACGGTACCACGAAACGGTATTTACTGTTGTAGGATAATGATCAGTGAAGATTTATTTGAAATTCAGGGACGATTACGATTTTTTAAAATTAATTATTTAATCAAATTATTATTTAATAGGTTTTTTTTGTTGAATCCACTGCACTGATTTAATTAGGAATTCATGACAGTCGTGCATGAATTGTGAAGACATGAAGGAAAATGTTGCGTTGATAGATTAATGGCTGACATGGCGAGAAATTTGTGATGGACGAGGGAGGTATTGTCATGGAAGCAGGTCATAGAGACAAACCAACGGACTTCTTTCTTCTTCTCATCTACAACTTTACCCCAAGATTGAGACTATCGCCTTCTCTATTCTCGATTGTTTACTTCTCTCTTTGACACCTCAGTACACCGTTTCTTCCGACCAGAATGTGAACACTTTCGACGTCATCTTCATCGTCTCTTCATTATCCATACTCTCTCTCTCCTTCTCTCTCTCTCTCTATAGATGAAGATCTTCAAGATCTTTCACTTTCTCGTCTCTCACCTAGTCTCTCTATTAGTTACTCCCAAAGTGTGATCATTTGTAGTGTGTGTTCGATCTTCAAAGAATCTCTACATCCAAACGTAGGGATACAAGGGGCGGGGTTAGAGAGAGGAAGAAGAGAAGGAAGACAGAAGAGAAGGAGATGAAGCACTTCCATTACATTTCTCCCCTCTTCGTTTCATTTACCTTTTCTAGACCCGATCTCATAATCACCCTCTCTCTCTCTTACTCCCTCGTGCTTCATTCTATGATTGAATTCAGGATGAAAAATGGAGATATCTTCTATTCTTCATTTCCTCTTCGAAAGTCTCCAACTTTCTTCACAATCGTCCTTCTCGTTCGTTTCTCCATCTCAATATTCATTCTCATATTTCCCTTCCCCCGCATCTTCATTAGACTAGATGCTTATAGTGCATTAGATACATCCATCCCCTTTCCAGATTATAATGTCTAAATTTCACATTTCTTTCATTCAGATATTGGCGTGGCTAGCAAATGAGATATCCCTTGCATGGATTCATGAACGTGTACCAAGAGAATCACCTCCTCTTCCTGATTTATTCTTCTCTATCTTCCCTGAGGTATACTGTAGTCATACTATCGATAGACTACAGTATCCTTCAGATTGATGGTTCGATTCGAATAGCTGAATATTCGATGCTCATTCTGCTCTCTAATGCGTTAATGGTCATCTTTCTGCATAGACATCGATGGCATGTGAGAAAAAGGAGAGAGAAGGGATAGATAGATACATTTGCAAAGAACGAATACAGCAATCATTCCGAATCCATCAAAACAAAATAATAACTAAATATTGCAGATATTTTCGAGTAAATAATTTTTCAATTTCAGGTAGCTCGTCGAGTTTTCTTCTGTGTTTCAATTGCATATTTCTTCCGAGCTTTTGCCATAACCATCTTCCAAGTGAGAAATTCATTCTCCACTTTTCTCTAAACTACGAAACCATCTGCTTCACTTTTGAAAATCTCATACTCCCTCTTCTCTCTCTCTCTCTATCACAGATCTGGATCAAACCTTTAGAGGTTTCCCCTACGAGACTAATTTCACGTAACGGCGTCAGTGTGAAAGCGAAAGAGATTTATAGAAAACATGGATTAGCAGAAGGGAGAATAGAGGTGTATAGAGGGAGGGAGGGAAGGGAAGTTGATGTGGATGTGTGGAGGGAATGGCCGTTGCTTGGTTGCTCCATCCACTAGGAAGGAATGATCCAGATCTTGTGTATCTATGCACAAATGAGACACAGTTATGACTAGCAGAAAACTAGCAAATGAGACAGTTATGACTGACTAGCAGATAGAAAAAGGAAGAAATTTTAGTAAATTCATAGCAATATGGTCTTAAAAATAACCATTTAGCCTCCCGTTCCTTCCTCTCACACGTATTGTGCTCCTAAATCAAGTGGAGGATCTTCGATTATATGGCAAAGAGTAACTAAAATGTTCTGGGCAGCAGGAATAGAGCAACTTCGACCGAGAGAAGTACGGTATTATACAATCAACAATATTGATTAGTCTATCTATTTAAGTTATGTGGAGATCTGATCGTATCTGGTCATACTCTTACTATCTTCATGGCTCTTCAATCATTTCGTCAATATGCACCGAAGAAGTTACAGGTATACCGTAATCCATTTCTTCTCAATACTCATACTCTACAGTGTCTCTCCATAATCTATTCCTTCCTTGCTCATATCGCACTAATTGCCATTCTTCTCAATAGGAAGCATTACACTATCGATGTTGTATTCGGGTATGCAATACATCTCTCAAATCTCTTCAATCCATTCTCATTCAGTTATCTGGTGTCAACTCGTGTATTCACTGAGTATCATTCAGTAGCAATCTCATATCACGATGGAAATCTCTCTCGTAATCCCCTTTCTTCATTCCTATGGACTAATCTTATTCCATACCTGGAAAGAGATGTTCCTCCACCTCATCTTTTCTCCAATCAATTAGAATGTCCATCCGATTGTCTTCCTTTATTTGGAAGATATCGTGGAGAAAGGAAGTGACTCCCCCACTTTTCCTTCACTCATCTCCCTTAGGAACCATCCACTCCACTTTCATCCCATTGTGGCCCCACACAAGTCACGGAATGTTTCTCATCTTCTATTGTGCCAACTAATCCATTGATCTTTGATCTCCTTTTCTCCATCACTTCTGCCTTAGTACTTACATTGATTACCAGTGCATCTCATTGTATGGGTTTGTCCCACTAGTCAATCTCATTTGCCAATCCATTCCAAATAAAGACTCTTCGTTGCTTTTCGTCCTCTTTCTCATTAACAGATACTTCATCGAGAGAACAACAGAATGCATACAACAAATCTCCTACATTGAACAAAAGAAATTGACGGGATCCAGGATCCGTACAATAAAGCCAATTGAGGAAGACGAAATAAAAGGAATTATGAAACACGATTTATAGGGATCGGATATTGATGCCCATTATGCAATTGATAGAACACGAAAACCCTTTTGATAGGGGAGAAGAAAGAAAAGGTGAGAGAAAGAAAGAGATACTTCGAATAGAGACCATTCAGCCATCCATTTAATCGACCCCTGATGATAAATGACTGAATGACATAATAAGGATTAGTTTAGAGGCGAAAGGTGAGTCGTGGAAGAAAGAATAACTGAGTTAATGAAAGGGATCATCGATATAAATGAATAGGATGGAGCACAGAATATCCCTTAAAGGGACGAAGAAAAAGAAGGGGAGGGGAAGGAGGAAGAGAGGGATGGGTTACGAACCGAGGGTAGATCAAGAGTGGACAGAATACTCTCAATCGAGAATCAACGGGAAAGATTATGTGGCTAGAATAATAGAAAGAGACTAACTAGAATTGAACTAATCTATGAACAAAGGGAAGAAGGGAAGGGTTGATACTTCTCATTAATCACAGGAAGGGGAAGGGGAAGGGGAAGAGGAAGGGGAATGTCTCATTTCTTCCTCACAGCTCTCTTTGCTTTCCTCGGTCTATCTTCTTCTCTCGCTATCGGTTGAAGAGATGCATGATTACTACCACCGCTCACTGAAATGATACAATATCAATTCATTATTTCTTCCTTCATTCAGCATTCTAACAGAGGGGGTGTGCATGGGGGAGAAGGGAGGGAGGAGTACTACGATATTCTCCCTCCCTCCACTACATAGTTGATGTGCTTCTGTTTGTATTTCCTTCCAGGACACAGAATAGGTACAGAGTGCAATATGTTCCCATTTCTTACATCTTCTACCCCTCACTCTTCCTTCCTTCCATGGTGCATCTCTCACTCACAATGGATTGCAGTGATCTTCTCAGTGCTCTCATTCATAACTCTTTCATGATACCGATCATTCGACTGCCTCGTTCCTTCCTTCTTCACATTAGCCATACGATAGTGTACGTTGTGTTCATCAGCTTTAATGTGTTTAAGATGATTGAACTGAAAAAGAATAATTGACGAGAGTGGAATACGGAGATACAATCTAAATATGTTCAAGAGAAAGGAGGAACGTACCGAGCAATTAGCCCATGCAGTCACATCGTAGATCACTCCATTAACACACGTGTAGTACAACCAGAAATAACCGAGGAAACGACTCTCCGCCCTGTAATCAATAACCATCTATGTTTGGCAACGGAAAGGTATATTCGGTCAAAATGCTATAATGATAATATAAATGAAGATAACTGACCATAAATCTAGATTCTTGGCAGCATGTCTCGTGTCACATTTCTTACAGTATCTGGCTGCTTGTTGAGGGAGTCGGCAGGCAATTCTCACATGAGTCATTCCACAATTACAATCCATACGATTACGAGTCTCTTCCACCTAATACAATTCAATTAGAACATCCATTGGAATTCAGTTATATGAATTCAATCAATTACCAACCTTAACCTGCAGTACTCGATAGAGCTCGGTAAATTCCTTGCGCTGAAATGGACAATTATATCCAATGTTTATTTGGACTTGGTGAAGTGGCATTGGTAGTAAGTGTTGATGATAGGAAAACAAATGTACAACTCACTAATGGATCGGTCATCTTTCTTTCTTCATCATATTTCTTCCTACTGTCGGGAGTTGATATCACTTCGAATGCCTTCGAGAGAATTTGAAAAGCTTCCGCTGCCCCGTCCGCTTTATTCTATAAAAAACGTGAAAACACTCAAAAGATATAAATCTTGTGTTGATACCTTATCAGGATGGACGAGTAATGCCTGTCTCTTGTAGTAACTCTTAATTACTTCGTCATTCTCATCCGATCTTAATCCGAGTACTGAATACGCGTCCTGCCCCCTGTAATACTTTGTTTGTATATAGGGAAACCGTATTCTTATCGTTGTGATCATGCGCTACTAAAAGTGCACATGTTAGAGTATCAGATAAATTTATTTCCACGACGATGTTTTTTAGATTCACAAACCTAGCTGATGATTAGCATATTTCAGCGAATATATATTATCAAAAGATGCTATTTTTAAATAAGTTTCTCTTCAAATCATATCGTCGTTTATTTATTTTGGTATTTACTGTTCATTGATTGAACAAACCTTGCATGAAGCAGTCTCTCCAGTGCTTGATCAGCAGTATCGGGCATTCGAATATTATGTATCAATCCGAATTCATTTTCTTTCTTTCTTCTATTCCACCATTCACTTGCCTTCCCTCGTGCTTCATAAACCTTCATTCCAACTTCCATTCGAGCACGATCCATTCTGATATTAACACATTACATCACCCATCAATGAGATAATATCAAAATATATATTATTGTCCTTTTCAAGGGCCTCTAAAGAAAATCTAATGATCTAACACAATTTTTTGAAACTTCTATATTTTTTCCATTTTTCTGGACCATCCATTCTACTTTCCTGAGCCAGAAACGAGCAGAATTACCGAAACTAATATGGAGATAGTGAACTTTGTAAGATTGAGCAGTCCACTAACCCGTATCTGGTGATAGCGAAGAGATTGATAATGAAATCAACGACGAGATCATAGACATATGTAAAGATTGATGAGCCAAGAGAGTACGTGTACGAGAGAGCCATCTCTGCAATTCCCTTTTTGTATTTGTTCTTTAAAGAGGAAAAGCATTCATGTATTGAAAACGCAATAAAAATGAAACGAAACTGACTAATCATTCCAAAGAGAATGGTAAGATGTTCGATAATTCCCGCACACTTGTTTCTGTCATCCTTCCTAGTCCATTTCTTCTTCGGAACGGCCGTCCCATTCGCAATATTTGACTTTCTCTCGTTTTTAGTGAGAGTCGATTGCATAGGGGCTGCAAGTTCCTTATTGCATTTGTACTATACACTCATAACACATCAATTCATGAGAGACAGATCTAATTCTTACTTCTATCGATGCGCGAATCGAATGAACCTTCATCTTCCGAGATGGAAGAAGAATTTTGTCTGATGGGAAGCTTATCCAGCACCTTAAATCATACATACATTCAATCAAACTAACTTCTAGGATAAAGGCCTTTTTTATGTACTTCATATCTATAAAAAATAGAGAGAGACGTTTCGCCATTTACTCATTGGAAATAACTATACGAACTGCATCATTAAAATCTTCACTCGAACTTTAAACCTCATATTATACAATTTGCATTCATTCAATAATTCACACAACTACTTTTCATAGCCTAACTAAACTACTCATTTGTGTGTGTGAGACGAAATAAAGTATATAATACCGTGAATCGCGAATTATCCTCAATGGGAGGAGGGTCCATCAACTCAGGAATGTGAACTGCTCGTGCACGATTTTTATTCTTTCCTTCTCCATTCCTACAATTAATATAGTTTCAATTATTTTCCATCTTGTCAGCAGGTGCATCAACGTCTTCCTTCCTCTTCCCTTCTGGTTCTCCCTTCCCGTCTCCAAGAAACCATTTTCACTCACACATTCTGAATTTTCTGTTGTCCTTTCTTCCTTGTGATTTGTTGGAAACTATCACGAGATTCAGAAGATGTTGCCTTTGATGATCCTTAAAAATATTATTATTATATCCATTGTGATATCCAGTGAATCCCCATTGTCCCCTTTACTCCTCTGAGCATAACAAGCGAGTCATGGAGTGTGATGCTATACAGTAAATGAATCATAACCCACTCGTATCCTGATTGACTTCCTCATAGTTATTCTTCATTCTTGCTTCTTCTCCATTCTTTTCTCCTTCTTTCGGCATTGATGAACTCGATCCATGACGAGAATTAGACATTGAATGACATGTACCACCACGATTCAGTGCATCTCGATAACTGAACATCATTCAACCATTAATTATACTATATAATAGTCAATTTACCTGAATGGCATTGAGTTCTCATTGTGGACAGGTGCAGTGACGGGCGCCGAATGAGTGGAACTACGCTGAAAGGGATATTTATAAGTCAGTTTAGTCAATTGAACGTACCTGACTCAATGAACTATAGCTAGGAGTCTTCTTAGCAAGGAATGAGCTCCAGTCATCAACCACATTCTAAATGAACTAGATTAGTAAGATGAGAGAGAAGGGGTCTCACCTCTTCTCTCACATTATGTGGAGCTTCTCTCCACGTCGATACAGGCAATCCGGGAGGTGGAGGAAGGAAAAGAGTAGAAGGAGTATAGGGTGGAGGTGGTTCAGGCCATGCTGAGTTGTACTCACTCCTTACTGCACCCACCGCATTAGAACAACTTATTGGTGCTGACGATACATCTTAAAATATTAAAATAATCGCCTTAATCAATTATATAATCACTTTTACTAGCTTGTGTCAAGTTTATCGGTTGTGTTATTATCTTTCCAATGAAAAATCACTTTAATGTTTTTAATGCTTAGTTGCAACGCTAAATAATGAACGAGATCGTTGCGTTCTAATCTAGTGAGACTATTAGAGGCAAAAACGGGGAAATCGGAAAAGGGAAAGCATCAAGGTGTGATTAAAAGGAAGCTTATACGAACCTTTCGTCGAAGATTGAGAAGACCCTGAGCTGTGCAATATAAATGAATCATCTTGATCCGATAAAAGGTTCCCGATTAAGTGTTTTTCATCGTAGTGATACGACGACATTATCAACGTAATGATGCTAGTACTTTCATATATTCATTCCTGCAAATATCGGTCGTAACACTCTTTACGGCATCTATGAAAGGTTATAATGCTAACTAATTGGATATAATCGTCCTCTGAAGGGTGCAAAGGCACTAAAAAAGAAATATAGAACGAAGAGAATATAAAACTCGAAAATGCGTGACAAAGAGAGTGCGAGAGAAGGATAAGAAACAAAGAAAGACGGAGAGAGAGGCAAATCAATCAATGAGAGAGTGGGTTGGAGAATCGAATCGAGTTGGAATTAATTCCAGCTCGATTTCATAATCCAGAAAAAAAGCTACAAAAAGAAACGGCGACCAAAATTTTCACACTCGAGAAATAACACGTTCCAATTTGACGGTGTACTCTGGGCACCGTAAACTGAGTCAGGGGTCAGGGGATAATTTCCCGCGGGAAAATTTATGTTTTTGTTATTGATTTTTTCACATATATTTTGTCTATTCTATGCATTTGATATCGCATGTATTGAGACGAATCATGAGGAAGCATTTCATTCAATAACATCCAAGTCTGTCGATCATACATAAATAGATAACGTAAAAGAAAATTCGGGGGAACAATTCTGAAATTGAATTTCATAGCCAAGATAAAGAGCTTGTGAAATTAATGCGGATGAAATTAGATAATAATGAGAGAAGCATTTCATTTAATTTACGGATGAGTGTTGTGGAAAGCTTGAGTAGAAGGGACGAGCAAAAGAGGAGGGGGTATGAACGGGGAAGAAAACGGGGAAGGGAAAGAGATGCCAGGGAAAAAAAGAGGACTAGTTGAGTGAGGATAGCGACAAGACGAATATACAATATGCTATAATGAGAATAGGACTACGAGTTATACGGAGTACTCTCGTCCGAATAAATAATCAATGGTACGATAGGAGAAGGAGAGACGACATATTCATCCACTCCCACACCGAATAATCAATTGCATCTTACAGTAGTCTTATACGAAAAACGAAGACGACAAATGAATAGAGGAACATCGATTGCTCCTTAACACAAAGTAATGAAATCATGAATGGAAACAATCTATGCTACGCGAGTTAAAATGAATTGAATGGAAAAGGGAGAGGGGGTGTAAGACAAGAGACAAGGATTGACGGCATATGAGGGAACGGGTAGTCCATCCTCTCATATGAGAGAATGAACACGGAAAGCTGAATAGAGACCATGATATATTCCACTCAATTTATCACCTAAAATTAGCGAATAAAAACGTAATAAATACTCTTCTCCGAGACCTTGAGCCTTGGTGAGAATAGTCAGGGGTTGGATTTGGATGGAAGGAGTTTGGGGGAGGAAAGATAGAGTTTGAGAGGGAGAGTCTGTTAAGAGAAAGGTGAGAGGGGCGAGGGGAAGGAAGGAGGGAGAAGGAGGGGACGGGTATGGCAGCATTTGAGTGGACGGGAAGAGTATTGATTGTAGTGAGTACGCGATGGTTCATTGCTTAGTTCCATATCTTGAGGAATGAATCCCAACTGCCAGTGCATACAGCCATTCCATCTTCCGTCACTCCCAAACAAGATACTCGATTGTCGTGACCAGCCAATACTCCTGTAATACACACAATAAGAGATATCCCAATACTCTTTATGGTCCCCATTTCATCCTACTCTCACCAATATAATCTCTTCCCATCAATAAAAATTCTCTACTTCACTTACCAGCTCTTTCTTGTCTCATCGAATCCCACACATTGCAGTTGAAGTCATCGTATCCGGCGAATAGAAGTCGGCCGGACTTGGAGAAGGCTACTGATGTGATTCCTGCAACAAACACTTATCATTTCCAGAAAAAAAAGAGAGAAAGCCAGAAATTCACAAAATGAAAGGATATTTGGTGATGAATGTAAATGTTCTTACCACAGATGATGTTATCATGTGAGTACATGGCCAATTCCTGATCAGCTCGAATATCGAATAGTCTACACGTCGCATCGTCCGATCCAGTAGCGAACGCATTTCCAGATGGGAAGAACTAGAATATAGACAATCAGTTACTCAATCCATCTCAAACATTCCATAGTTGCCTCCATTGTATCATAAGAAAGGTAAGTAATAAAGATAATAAGTCACTAACAGCGACAGCATTGATATCAGATTCGTGTCCAGGGAACGTCTGCTTGCATTGTCCATCTCTGATATCCCATAGTTTCGCTGATGCATCACAAGCACCGGAGATGAAAGTGCGGAAGTCAGGAGAAAGGGAGAGAGACATTACATCTCCCGTATGACCAGTGAAGGCTGATACTTGCTGACCCGTCTCGATATCCCACAAGGCACTGAAATCAATATATTCCATTTACAGTATACTCCATTTCCTCCCTATATCCATCCTCCCTCATTCAATTCATTCCATTCTCATCTATGACAGCTCATTTCTCTTTTTCCCATCTCTCCAATTTGCGATCCTTTCTCTTCCACTAAATCTTACGGGGTGAATTCGAGGGTGGCAGATGTTTTCTGCCTCTCCCCGTCCCTTCCCTTCCATCTACAGTACTTTGCCCATGACTAACCAAGTCATATCTCCAGATGAAGTAACAATCTGATTGTCATCGAGGAATCGACAGCAAGAGAGATATCCAGTGTGGCCAGGGAGTTCTCTCGATACTCTCACATTTCCCTCTCGAGTCTTCAGTGAGTAGATCGAACAGATGTTGTCGAGACCTGCACGAAACAGAAATATCATTCAGAGAAGTGATTACTCATATCATCTACCCTATTCTCTTCATATTCCCTCTTCTAATCGTCCCTTCATATCTTTCCCCATTCACATACCTCCACAAGCAACGAATGACCCAGAAGGGGCATACGCACAAGTCATCACCCATGACGATCGAAGGGGAATCGCGTGTACCTGACAGAGATATTATATTATACTCTCTATCCATTCATAATACATATTCATCTTGTATCATAATTTCTTTGTCCATTGGAGTCTATCCCCCCTTTCCCTTCCTTTCGTCTTTCCTCTTCTCCCTCATCTTTCCCCTTCCCTCTCTTCTTCTCCCTTCTCCTTTCTCCCTCTGCCCATTCTCGTAGCCACGAAGACTCAAATCAATACTCCCATGCAGAGGGGAGAGAGGCACGAAAAGAGAAAGGAGAAAGGGAGAGGGGAGGGGAGAGAGGGAAGGGAGAGGGGGGAGGGAGAGGGAAGGAGAGAGAGAAGAGGAACTCGCCAATTCCGTCTCAACCAGTAATGCCCTCTAACCCTCTCTTGGTCAAGCCTTTCCCTTCCCTTTAGAGGGCGAGAGAGAGAGAGGGAGACAGGAAGGATCTCTCATCACCTATCCCCCATTCCTTCACACTAATCTACTTCTTCTTCTTCTCTCTGGTTCTCTCTCATTCTCTTCTCACCTCTTTCTCTTCAACCATTCGTAGTCAGGGCAACGAATGGGAAGGAACGAGAGAGTGGGAGAGAGAGGGTGACTGACTACTCATTACAGTATTCTATATCTCAAGTACATTCAAATACATCTCATCAATTCAAATCCCAAGAGAGGGGGGAGGGGGGGAGAGTACTGTAAGTGATAGAGTGTACTCACCTTATTCGTAGTGTATGAGTCCCACACAATAAGTTTTCCATCTTGTGAGGCAGAGACGAGATTGCGAGAATCGGATGCCCAATGCATTGCATAGATCTTAGCAAGATGACCCCTACAATCAATCCAATTGTTAGATATTCAGTCGATGATGGGTCTCGAAGGGAAAGAAAATGATACCATACCTAAGAGTCCTTCTAGTTCTCATTTGAATACGTCCGATAGGCTCAAGATTGGCAGCGACAGAAGCGAGTGTAGTGTCATTCGCCGCTTTCCGAGCATCCTGCAATCATATTAAATCAATCCATATTCTTCCCCTTCCATTTCCCATTCTCATTCAATCCATTTATATCCCATGGGAAAGATATGATGAATACACAAGAGTGTACCTCAAACCCATCCCATCTCCCTTCCTTCCCTCCATCTACTCTCTCTCTCTCTCCCTATCTAACAATACCCAATTTTCTTAGTCTCTTCATAGACAAGGAATCCCTCTTCACCCCCTTCCATTTTCTTCCTTCTCCTTCTTTTCTTTCTCATTCCTATTATCGATGACACTTCTCTTCCATCATTCTTTCTCCCACTCTCTCATGTACAACTTAATTTCCTCATTAATTTCGACTCCTTTAATTACGGGCTCAATCTGAAGGCACTTGGAGCGACAGAGGAAAGGGAGTGGAAAGGGGGGAAGACGAGGGGGGAAGGGGAGGGGGGGGGAGAGAGAGAGAGAGAGAAAAGAGGGAGCTTCTCCTCTCTAGACTGCCCTCTTCCCTTGATCGATCCATCTCTCTCCCCTCTCTTCCCCTTCTCCCCTCTTTTCTCTCCCTCTGAATACGATGTCGATCCCCTCCTTCTATCTATACACTCCTCACTCACATCCCATCAACCCGAGAGACACAAAGAGATCAACACTATCAATCAACTCATACAACACCATACAGAACCAATCGATATTCATGGGGGGGGGGAGCGCAGAATAGATGCTAAAAAGTGATAAAAAGGATCTGCAGAAAAATGTGCAAGAAAGGTAGAAAGAAAGAGTATTCATACATAGATTCATTTTCCCTTTCAATCTAAATAAGCAAATTATGAATTGACTAGACATGAACATAACGCCGTTGTAAACAATGGGTAAAAACTCGGCCAAAGTTTTTGAAATAAACATACAAAGTATAGCCACAAACATGGGGGGGGGGCATCATAGGCAAAAAGAGAGTTAAAAAAATATTCTAGGATTCTACGACTAAAAACATATATAACAAAATATACATATCTAAAAAAAGGTTTCGAAAAATGATATTAGAAAACCGGATAAACGTTTGCTACCTTTGTTTACTTTTCCTATGACATTACGTAACCAATGAAATATGCAGAAAACTTCAAGTTAATTGTACTGAGTAGTGACGAATGCCGAACCTCGTGAAATTTCATATAGAAAACACCACGAACTAAGTTAATTAAAATTTGTAGTGCCAATAGGATTTGTGCAAAACAAATCTAAAGAAATGGAGTGAATAACACACAAAGCACCAGAAAAAAAAGAAACACGAGGGGTAATACGAGATCGATATGCTAGGCTTAACCGACGACACCCCAGTGATGAAAGATGATAAACCGCCCAATGATATCTATTTAATTATATAAACTTTAATTATTTGGCACCCTCCCCCTACATTTGGTGATAAACAAGAGTGTGACAAGGGCTGATTTGAGGCCGGGAATGAATAAATAGATCATTTGAAACTGACTCTGATTTGGCTCTTGAGCTGTTCTGCCTCCTGTCGAAGCTGATCGAGTTCGCTCATAATGGCCGGATGGAGGGACGAAATCGATCGATTCTTCGATTAAATGAATAACGATCTTCTTCCCATACACACAACTGGGGCTGAGAGAGAGAGAGAGAGGAGACAGAGAAAAGAGAGAATACTCCCTCTCCACACACTCCCCCTCCCTCTCCCTCCCTTGGATCGATTCTACGCGTTGCGGTTCGCGTTGCGGCACTCCTCCCCCTTCGGCATTACCATGCCCAACCCGAAATCGAGGCTACACCAAATTCATATTTCTCTCGAAATATCGAAAAGTTATCGACAATACATCGAGATGTTTGTCATGCGAACATAAAGAGCAACCTATGGCATGGATATTACGAAGCTTTCACACATCACACATGCACAACAACGCGCCCTTTCTATGCCAACTTTTTTTAAAAATCAAATAGATTCTAACATCCCTTTGTAATATAAACCCGCTTATCAAACAGTTAAATGCTTACCTTCCGTTGGGAGATGCAGACAGATGTGAATGAGTGAGAAGGTTACTGTAATGATATGAAAATAAGTGGGGGCACTTGGGAAAAGGAGGGAACAGCGGGAAAGAAGGGCAGGTTGAATGTGTTCTTAAAAATTGAATTCCAAGGTAACATAAACGGATGATAGCCGCGACGAAGCACATGTGCACGCAGAATTCCCCCGTACCCAAATAATTAGCGCTATTAGGCAACAGTAAAGGAGTGAAATGATAGACTCAATATCTAGCCATTGGTCTATAAATGCATGGGAGGGGTGAGAGGCGGTTAAAGAAGGAGTCAAAATTTGAATAAATACCGTAATCTTGTGTTTTGAATTGTGTTCGGTACGGGGAACTCTCGAACAGAGTTTTTGCTAATTTCGATCGATAGAATCTTACCATAATTATTTATTTCAAAAAATTTAATTTTAAAAATGTGTTCGATATTTATAGTATATCGAAAATATTTGAAAGAGTGCATAGACTATGCAGCATAGTTCAGATATTTTTTTAGAAAGATAACGATCTCCAAATTAGGTACAATCTAGGGGGGTATGGTTGATTAGTGAGTAATAAGCAACAGCTCAGAGAAAGTAATTTAAGAGAAGCGACGAGAAGGGAAAAGGAGATGTGAAAGAGGTGAGAATGTTGTCAAGTAACGAGCTCCCATTTCCCTGGTAACAGTGAAAAGATAAGAGGGAGAAAGACATAACCATTTATTAGTCGTGAGAATGTCCATGGGGATTCGAAGAGAGGAGAAGGGGGAGGGGGGAATGACTCCATTATTATTGCACTTCAGTCATATCCGAATTTAAGATAATCATAAAGGTATTTACAAACATGATAACTAATGAGTGGGCCTATAATTCAGTGTGGCTCAAGAGAGATTCAGTTGTAGATTGAATGGGTGCTGCAGTTGTCGAATTGGCAAGAAGAGCTTGATAGTAATCAACATCGAAACAATTATCACTGTTGTCTGAGACAGGACATGCGATAGGAGTTGATACGAGTACACCTGAATAGACGATTCCCATTCATCCTCTCCTTCTCCCCTCCCCCCCCCCCCCCCCCCCCCCCCCTTCTCCTTCTCCTCCCCTCTCACCTGCTAGAGCAGCAGTATAGAAGCATGATATACATCCAGCGAGTAGGGCACGAAGAGAAATCTTAGCCAGAAGAGGTTTCCTATCTGGGGCCTACAACACAAATCATTTGCTTATCCCTTCTCTCTTCAATTTATATACCATTCCTCCTAATACTCCCAACTGAATTCCAATTGAAGAGAAATTGGAGAATCCACAAAGTGCATAGGTAGCAATCATAGCTGCTCTATCCTGAAGGGGGATACTTTATCTCTCTCTCATCTTCCATCGACTAACCGATAGTAGACCTTCCTTGACCATTTGTCCCAATTGTTGATAAGCAATGAATTCATTGAGTGCAGTCTTCGTTCCCATAAGACGAGCAACTCGTAGAGTCTACACGAGAGATCATATAGAGGAAGAGAGAGAAGGAGATACCTCTTCAGTATCAGTAACTCCCATCACATAAGCAAGAGGCCAGAAAATGTATCCGATAATCATCTCAATTGTTCTTTCATATCTTCTTCTTTCTTCTCTTCATTTCTTACCTCGAAACTCCAACCAGGATATCCGATCAATTCTCCACAATATTCAATGGTTGCATCAAGGAAAGCGAGAAGAGCAAGGAATACAATAAGATTGGCAACAATAGCCATCACTAATTCAACTGCTGATACAGCTCCATTGGAAATACATTCAAGAGGAGTTGATTCCTCACTCTTAACGATCCTCCATTAATTCTTTTTCCGATACGAATCACAATTACCTCTGGTAATTCCAAATCGGAAACATCCTTCAATGCACTTTCCTCTGTCTCAGGGAAAAGAATCTTAGAGCAAGCGAGCGATCCAGGAGCTGACATTACAGTAGAAGAAAGAACTGAAGAGATAATGATGATTCTCTTTTATCTTTGCCTTGATGGACTAACGATATTTGGGACATGCTCCGAATGAGATATACGCAGCGAAGAGGGAACCAGCGATACACGAGAAACCACTCGTCATGACGGCATGAAGTTCAGATGCAGTCATCTTAGAGAGATATGGACGAATGAGAAGAGGAGCTTCTGACTGAATTGAAGGAGAGAATAGAGGAGAAGAAGGAAGAGAAGGAAGGAAGGAACCTGGCCAAGGAAGATACATGCACATGCATTGAGAGACTCTGTTGCTGTCGTTCCCTGTGATGAAGAGAATGAGGAAGGAAGGGAAGGAGGAATGATCTACCAGAGTAGCCTGCATGAAATATGCCATACACTTGACAATGAACTGCATGATTCCATAGTAATAGAGAAGAGCGACGATTGAACCGAAGTAGATGACTACTTGAAGAGACTACAATGAAGAATAGATGATTGGATGAAGGAGAAGGGAGGGGGGAGTGGGAAGAGGAGCAGTACCGTGAATGCGAATACTCCCGTCATTCCACAGATATTGGGAGGAACTGCAAGGAATCCATACACAAATTCAGTACCAGCATTAGTGTAATCGAGGAAGGTTACGATCTGAAGAGAAGAGGGGGGATAGATGAGAAAGGGGGAGGGATCTACCTGATCAGAGAACCAATTGAATGCATCACTTCCTGCATCCCATTTGAGTACGAGAAGACCCATACAAAATTGAATGAAGAATCCAACGAGAACGGGCCTCCATTTAATCTACAAGAGAAGGAATCTTTGATGTCATTGAGGAATGAGACAGAAGGAAGAAAGATAAGAAGGATTAGGCAGTGCATGGAGAGAAAAGAAGAAGAAACGATATTCACTCTGAATCGATTGGTCGATAGAATCCACATGATTATGATGAATGTTGCCATTCCTCCCAATCCAATAAATCTTTCTGGGCTATTCCACGAATCATAGATTACGAATCCAAGACAACAACCGAATACGACGAGTCCGAGAATACTGAAAGAATAACAAAGATAAGAGAAGAGATGAAAGGGCCAAACACTCACATTTGAGCTACTAAGTGACTGAATACTCTGTTCAAGTATGCAATGACATGACTATAGAAGGAATGGTACAACTGAATGAATTGATTGAGATGAGAAGGAGAGGAGAGGACAACCTTATCGTGAAGGAAGGGAAGATATACGAAGGCTATTAATGATCCAATCCATGCCAATCCAAGAAGGACGACAACAGGAATCGCTTGATTGAAATCATAGAGACATGCAAAGACTGAAAATGGAGTAGATGAAGAACAGAGAAGGGAAGAAATATGATCTCACCGACATAAACATGAACAGCAACAATGAGGACGAATCCAATCAATCCTTTGATCCATTTTTCATATCGAGTATACAAATTCCCGCATCCGCCCTGGAGAAGGAGAAAGATCAAAGATCATGAATGATGGGGAGAAACTCACTTGTAATTTTCCAACGGCTTTCATCCATCCCGTCTCTTCCTCTTCCAATGGAGGTGGTTCATCACTGTTCCATGCTTCTTCCACTACCTTCAACGACAGATCAATATAAGGAGGAGGGATGAGGAGAACAGACCTTAGCATTGGAGGATGATCCAATTGTACTCCCTCGAAGGGATCTTCGAATCGACATTCCTCCGTGCAACTACCGAGACTAAAAGAGAATGAGCAAATGAAAGAAGATGGATAGATAAGGAAGCGTCTTATCGAGAAGGATGACAGGAGAAGAAAGAGTGAAGAAGAGAGAGGACAATGAGTACCCCCATAGATCACGGCCGGTCTAGTTAATCAATTGAGAACCTTTGTGATAACACCTTCGATCAGTTGGTTGTTACGGAAAGGAAAAGAAGAGGGAAGAGAAATAGAGATAGAGAGGAACTAAACACACCGATTGGGGAACTCACTGTACTCAACAATGATCCATATTTCTACTCTCATCATCTCTCACTCTTCCTCTCATTCATCTTTATATATCAATAATCAAATGGTTGATCGTTCAATAATCGAGTGCTTCTTTCATTCATTCCTTCTTCAGTTTCATTCTTTTCTTTCTCTGGATTAATCATGTTTGTAATAGCATCGTTATCACTCTCTACATGTAATCTCTCCACGTGTCTCTCTTAGTTCTCGGCCATTTATCGCTCATTTCCACCCACAAATGAGATTATGAGATTAGAATTCCATCCATTGTCATTCCTTGATCATTTGTGCTTTGTGATTTCCCGTTATTAATAATTAAATGATTATAAAATTGTTTATTGCGGAGTAATGAAAGGCTACATTCTACAAGAGAAGAGGACACGGTTTAGTGTAAGGAAGGGAGAAGTGGGAATTGGGATGGAAGAGAAGGGGGAGGGAGGAAGAAGCATAATCATCAATCGATAGGCACTACAGCCACTAAGAATGCACGGGGTTTCTCAAGAATAAATAATCTTCTAGTGTATAATTAATAATAATAATGCACCGAGAGTGAATTCTCTCCTAGTGACCGGGAAAAGGCCGAATAAATTACTATGCAAGCTTATTAGACGAAGAAACGAAGAATGCTAATTCACGAGTAGTAATTAGTAGTAGAATTTGGCCAGAGAAGGAAAGGGAGTTATTATGCCTAGAGAAGAAGACATCATCGCATATTACTAAATGACAATAAATGGAAGAATGGAAGTAGATACATGGGGAAGGGAAATCAATGCAATCAACAATTGCACTGTTGAGATGGAGGCTTCTGAGTCGTATTCGCATCCAATTTCGTTCCTTTTACTCCCTGATTGGGATCTTGCTGAAATGTTGGGCATTGATCCCCCAGTCCCCCCTCTCTCCTCCCTTCCTTCCCTCCCCTCTCCCTTCCTCACCTTATCCAGTGACTCAGCCATCTTATTGCAGATAATCTCCACTAATTTCTCGAATACTGCCTTCACGTTGATGTTCTCCTTTGCGGAAGTCTCGAAGAATTCCAAGCCTAAGAAGAAGAGAGGATGAATCCATTCATTCAACGATAAACCATACTCAATTGATCAGCCAATTGTCTTCCTCTATCACATGAGACGACTCTCTCTGCATCCATATCACATTTATTTCCTACGAGAACAACTTGAGCATTCTCCCATGAATATGTCTTGATCTGAGTACACCTGAATATAATGAGATTGAGGGATCATGCCTCTAAATATTATCTTCTTGTACAATTATGATCTATCTATCTGAGACCTCCCCTGATTTCTCATTTCATACCGATTTACATCCTTTCCCTTTGATCCTCCCTTCCTTTCCCCATTCTCTTCTTTTTGTATTCAACTATTCTTGCCCATCGATCGATTTGTGAATGGGGATAGAAATTTGGCCATTTCCATTTCACAATGACAATCCATTCAGAGTGATTTCTCTGTTCTCTCCCCCCTTTGCATATAATACAGAAGGAAAGAAGAAGAAGAAGAAGGAGATGGAGAATGCCAATAAAGGAAAAAAAAAGTTAAAGTTGCTACCACAATCAAGGCGATTTTACAGTTATCATGAGACAACCACGCCTGGTGGGGTACACAGGTAAGGCCAGGTACCAATAAAGGAAGAAAAATAATAATTGAAGATTAGCTAGGCATCATAAGATAAGGAGATATCTCTCATATCTCTTCCACCTAACTCTAATTTTCGTTCATCAGATTTTTTTCCGTCTTCGGAGAAAGGTAAAGACTGAACAAATTATTCTTGAAAGGAGACTCTATCGCATACAGAAAGAAGTTGAGATGGATATGTTGATGACTTCGAAGGCAAAAGGAGAAGAGATTACGAGGAAAGGGCTTCTCCCAGACTCAATATCATGTATGTCTACCAAGTTTAGTCAATTGTTCAGTGGGATTTCACGTTGGAAGAGTGAAAGAGGAGAAGGGGGAAGGGATGGGAGAGGATGAGAGAGAGGGAAACAAGCCCTTTTCTCCCTTTCCATCGACGTTTTCCCTTCTTTTACTCATTGATTCGGTCTTTCGCCTGGGTGGAAAAGCTTAGGGAGAATAGGGGAGTAGAGACGAGAGACAAGAGAATAAGAAGGAAGAGAAGGCGAAGAAAGGGAAGGAAAAGACTGAGAGAATATGCACGGAGTAGGTCTTTTCCCACTCAATTTAAATGAAGTGAACGACTTGAAGGATAAAGGGAAGGATTAGAGAAGGAACACCCCTCAAGAAGAAGAAGAACCAAAGAACGAAGAAGATTATGAAGGGACTAACCAATCTTGGACGGAATTGAATGATTCTTCATTAGTGATGTCATACATAAGAATGAATCCCATTGCTCCTCTGTAGTAAGCGGTTGTGATCGTTCGATATCTCTCTTGACCAGCAGTATCCTGAGATGAATCTCCCTTCGAAGAGATGAGATAATGAAATATATCTCACCCATATCTGTAGTTTAACCCTCTTATCTCCCTTGAAGACTGTCTTCACTTTGAAATCGATTCCCACTGTGGAAACGAATGCAGAAGTGAAGGAATCATCACAATATCGGAATAGGAATGAAGTCTTTCCTACTGATGAATTTCCGATTATCAGCAACTGAAGAGGAGAAGATAAGAGAGGAGAGAGGAGGAAGGGAATACCTTGAACATATAATCGAAGTTCTGATCTCCTGATGGTTGCCCTCCTGCAGTTGCCGATTGAACAGCCATATCTGAAATAGAGAGTGAGAGAGATGAAGGTAGGAAAGGAAAAGGAGTGAATCTGGAAGGAAGACTGAGTATGTCTCTCCCTCTCTCTCTCTCTCTATAGACATCGATCGAAGACAGAAAGAGAAGAAGGGGAGAGATGGATGGGAGAAGGAGAGAAGAGGGAAGGGAAGGGGGAGGTGAGTGAGAGTATCCTCTTCTCTCTTCCAGAATAGGGAGAAAAGAGGACGAAGAGATAGAAGAGAATGGTCGTCATTCAAAATGATGAACAAATAAAGAAGAAGAAGAGAGAGAGAGAGGAGTCTAATACAAGAAGAGGATGAGAGAGATGAATCTTCCTCTCTCATTCCTTCCTCTCTTCTTCTTTTCTACTCCGCCCTCTTATTATGATATCTGACACGACACATTCGATAACTGTACACGTCGTTTATTACATTGGAGATATGAAGATGGAAATGAGTATGAAAGGGAATAATGAAGAGAAGGAGTAGATAGATGAAGTAGACTGGTTCATAGAGTGAATGAACGAGGTTTAATACATTCTTCCATTATCATTTCCAGTGTTGGAATGGGACATTCCGATAGAGTTCGTGAACGAGACTGAAATGTAAGAGATTATGAGAAGAAACGAAAGAGACAGATGGAATTCAATTGTGCACGTATGTACACTCTAATGGAGAGGGGGGAGATTCTATTTGATGTTCGTTCATATCTCTAGTATATTCTACTTGTTCATGTATGTGTTCCATCCAGGTGTATTCTCTATTTTTCTATATCTGCACTGAATTCATCAAAGAGATCCCGCTATGATTCGATTGTGTACATTCAGTGATACTAAGAGAATATAAGCATCGGAAAGGGGAAAGGGGAGGGGGGGAGGGGAGATAGCGCCTTCGTTTCACAACTTTCCAAACTCGTGGTGAAATCATGTGAAAGAAGCGTCCAAACACCCTGATTACGTCGAATTGTTGTGATGGATTACGGTAATATGAGATACCTAATGGAAAGGTCGAATATCACGGAAGAGAGAAGTCTTCCCCTCTATTCCTCTTAATGAATTTGCCCTTCTCACCTCATAATTCTCCATCATTGGTTCACATGTCGATTCACTTCTTCTCTTACGAGTAGTAAGAGGTTGTCTGTAATTATCAATTGATGAGAGAGAGAGAGAGAGAGAGAGAGAGAGAGAGAGAGAGAGGAAGAGTGAGTGCCCTACCCATCACTGTGTCTCTTCATGTGCTTCTCAAGCATTGCAGGAGACTTAGAGACATGCTTGCAGCTGGGACATTTACGCGATCCTGTAAGCATATGAGAATAATGGAATCTATCCTCATACGATCAATAATACCGTACCCTGGTCGATACTTCGGGGAAGGGGAATTCCATGCCTGTAGTACTTGTGGAAGTGAATGTATCTGCAGATCGAATTCCGTTCAATCAATCATCATCTATTCTACAGTATACCTTGCTTCTCTTGTAGTGAAATCGCAACTCTCAATATCGCATTTGATAGGAGGATTGCGGTGATAGATAGTGACATGGTACGAGACCGAATTGTATCTACCGTATACCTGAAGAGAGAGAGAGATAATGTAGGAATGAAGAAGATGGTCTACCTTCTTGCATACGAGACACATGAATCCATTATCCGTCTTCATAATATGCTTCCGATTGCGGCACCAACCTAAAATATAAATGGTTATTATCACATTAATCCCAAGATTAAAACATCGAATCCCAAGAATTTTTAAACTTATCTAGGTTTGCAACAAAGCTGAAAGAAAGATGCGCCAAAAGCGCTGACGGGCTAGACTCTTTTCACAAGGAGGCACCCAAGTAACCACGTAGTGAAATGGTTTGATCTCTATCTTGAATTCCTCTTTTTTATTTGAATGTATACATAATTTTGATACTTTCTGTTTTCTCTTTTTCTAACGTTTGGAAATTCTTGCAATACACGATAGAATTTCTTGGAAAGTCTGTCCATTCATTCTCATGTGACAGGGAGATAAGAGACTGTAATCTCTTCGACCCGATCTGTCATGTGGTTGAATGTCCACTACTTCACTTCCATTCCAAACCCATGAGACCATCAATCTTACTTGTGATCATATCACATACTAAGCAGTGCTAAAGTTATTTAGCACTCACTTAATTTCCTATGAATAACGTTTCAAAGGTCGATAGGTCATTGAAACAAATTCGTAGATCAATAATAAATGAGTAGACCAAAGATGAGTAAATAGTTGTAAACTCGTGTGTCGTCCATACCTTCGTTATCATCATTTGGGATTGTTAGTTCTTTCCCATTTGATGTTCCCACTTCGGGAGTCTCTTGCGAATTGGAAGATAGAGTGGGCGATGACAATTCCATCGAAGTTTGTGCTGCCAATGTTGAAAATAGTTTCTGCAAATACTACTATACCCTCCATTCGTCAATATTTATGATTTGAAGCTTCGAGTACGGTAGGAGAAGCTACCGTACCTGCATGAGGGAATAATTGAGTATCTGTTGTTGTACGATCTGAGGGAAGAGAGGATTCGTAAGATGAAGAGGAATATCTGAATTGATCTTTGATCTTTGAACTGGATCGAAATGAGAGGGGGATTGCATCAGATAAGAGTGACACGGGGTGAAGTCAAGGGTTGATCACGAGACGTCCATGAAAAGATGAAGAGAATCCACGATAGATCTTACCCGTTTGAAGAGAATTCGATTGAGGAGGAGATAGAAGAAGAGACTGAGGCTGCATTAACAATTGAGTGAGAGCCTCCATTGAGGTCTCACAAGATATCGTAGTCATCGATGGTTGATCTATCTGAAGAAGGGAGATTACGGTAGATCGGAGAAGAGAAAGGGACACGGAACAACGAAAGTGATCTCCACTCTATGTTCACACGTGTTGCCATGTAAGTGAAAAACAAAGGAATCTGGGGTCGTGGGGAAGAAAGGGAAAAGAGAGATGATATGAGGGGAGAAAGTGAGAATGAAGACTGATAAGAAGAAAGGAGAGAGGTCATTCACCCATTCTTATCGAATAGGACCTGTCAAATGAGGTCACACCTATTAGTGCAAACCCTGCAACGTTTCCTTTCTCAAATGGTCTGATGCGGTAAAATAAGGGATACTGTAATTGAAGAGACACGGTACTATACTCGTTACTATGCTTCATCCTTTCATACAACGCATGTAAAACAAAACGAGAATATGCGAGAAAAGGGAATTGGAAGAAAGAATTGAGGTATAATGATAAAGAATACGAATAACGGAATGGAGTCAAAAGGGCTGAGTATAGCAAGTATCGTGAAAAGGAGAGAGAAGAAAGAGAAGGGGAAGGGTCAGAAACGACCAATAATTGAAAAGCATCTTCTATCCATAAAGAAATCGAAAGTACAGGTGTTGAGTGATACATGAAATGGAATGATTACAATCAACCCGTATAATAAGGTCTCACAAGAGAACTTGGAGAAACTACGAGACAGAATATGCACTCTCTTCAATTGATACACTATCTCAATTTGAGAGAGGCATGTGAAATCATGCTATGAAGGGTAGGGTCAGAAGAGAGGGGAAGGAGGCTAGCGTATTGTATTGGAGGAAAAGAATCAATCAGACAAAATGAACATAAAAAATAACTACACACGAGTAGGGGTAATAATTAAGTGGACACTACGATGGTATCGGGAGGTTTACATAAATAAATTGTAATGGGAGGATGCATAGAAAGTAGGGAATGAATCACCTAATCTCTACGTTTCAAGGCATTCACTCTAATGCTTATACAATACATAATAATTAATATTTACAATCAAAGTAAAGTCGGTTAAGGAACCAGTAAGGGGGAATATACGATATGGAAAAAAGTGGTACGGTAATATCTAAGAGAGGTGAAGAGGGGGAGGAGAGACTATAGTGAAAGGGATTACGGTAGCGAGAGAAGAGCAAGATGAGATAATTGAGATGAAGTGGGAAGTAGAGATTGTTGAGTGGATGAAGAAGGAGGAATAAGATTATCGTCCTCTTTCGATGTCGTATCTGAATAAGAATAAGCGATTCGAGGTTATCGAGAGTGGGAGGAGGAAAGGGAAGGGAGGGGATGGGAGATGCATCACTTCCTTTCACATCAAACAGTGCGAGGAAATGGTAATAAAGTGAGACTGATTCACTCCTCGATCCGAGGAAAAGAAGAGCCAATCGAGGCAAGAACTATTGTTTGACGATGAAGAATGTATACGAGAGAGAGAGAGAGAGGAATACGATAGACACCCTCACAAAACTCTTCAATACATACCGTATTCCTCCATCAATAAATGAATAATAATAAATAACATACTACTTCTTGCGACACTTGCATAAGTAGTGGGAGTAGTCACTATCTCCCTCACAGCAGATTCCTCTCCAGCCAATTCGATCAATTTGAGTGGATCCATCCTTCAATATAATGACGTCATTCCTAATCCAAACTACTTAGTCATCTCCCCTCTCTATCTCTTATCTCACTCGTGCTTCCATCTCCTCGCAACAGTCAACCTATGTTTTCATATTGACACCGAGCAATGTGTTTTGAAAGAGTGATCTGTGCAATAGCACTCTGAATCAGAAACAAATGGATAAGAGATGAGGGAGTTGGCATATCATTAATACTAACCTTCCAGTTGCCTTCTGTTGCAGTACTTGAGCATACGATGTCTTCGAATCATTCCGTTCACTTCTGTCTTTCCTGAAGACACAGTATCTATCCATTCCTTCGTCCCACACCCCCCCCCCCCTTTCCTCCTCCTTCCTTTACTCACAATGGAAGTTCATCTCGATCTCCATCCGTATCATCTCCATTCTTCTTTGTCTTCTCTCCCTCAATTCACACCGTTATCACGTCTAACAAACATTCCCTATATCTGACCATCCTCTCACTATACAGTATTCCATTCAATAGTAGATACTCTAATGATCCGACAGATTGAATTCCGTTACCCGTTCTCCCTTTGGTTTCAATTCGAGAGTGTGCTTCTTCATATCTCGAGGAGTTCGTCGTCCTTCCAATAGTCCCTACGATCAATTCATTACATTTACTCATTATTATGAAACAGAGACGAAAGACACATGATAAAGATAGGAAAGAGTAAAATAAGTGTAGTATTCACCTTCCGCTCCTCTCCCGATTCCATTCCATCAGAGTGGGCATGCGGAGGTGGAGGAAGACTGTAATACAATTATATATCACCATGATAAGCATAACACATGACTATTCGAACAACTGACTTGTACATATTGATAGTTGTATTGCTTGATCTCGATATATTGAGTGAATCATCGAGAGATTGATCTCCTCCCGTAGTTGAGAATATCGATCTACAATATGATTACATTCATATCAATATAGTCTCTCTTTCTCACCCATGACTGAGATTGATGGAACTATTACTAATAGAGGAAGTCATGATAGATGGTGTAGTGGAGGGAGTACAAATAGAAGGAGAATACACTTTCTCTATCTCTTCTTCTCGTAGTGATGTATTCACTGTGAGAAAGGGAGGATGAAGAGGAGATTGAAGAGTAGGAGGAATAAAGGTAGAAGGTTGAATTGGATGAGATACAACGGTATGAGGTGATATAGTGGAGATAGGATGAATAAGAGTATGAGGAGTGTAGGGAGACGAGAATAATTGATGATGAACTGGCTGGGACATCATCTCTTCACGAAAACGAATCTCACGAGAATGAACACGACTCTGAATACAATTAACATTTCACTTCAAATACAATGAAATAATTAGTTTACTTCTCCGAGAGCTGACGAAAATATCAATAGATATCCTGCATTTTAAGATCAAGAAATTAATGTGTCAAGATAGAATAACTCAATCAAGTTACACACTTAATTGATTTACCATGTAAATGTAATTTATAGCAAGTACAAAAGAAAGTGCAAACTAACGGATGCATAGATGGGTCCGACTGATCTTGATAGTCTTGATACGATATCATCATTGAAGAGTGGACAATGAGGAATAATAGGAGGAGCCATCTTATCCATCAATTGACAAGAGATATATTATTAGTGGAAGGAATACTTACATTCAGAAATCGACCTCCTAGATCATACATCTGCTGGATATTATACTCACTCGTACAGATTGCAACGAAGTGCTGCAATTACAACATCATCAATACTATAATTTATGATTATCTTTATTCTACCTTACACACTCGTACGCACAACAATATTAAGCACTGCATAAAATAAATAAACTGACTCGATATGGTTCCGAGGGAAGTCTTATCTCTGGTTCCAATTCACTCTTCTCCATTCTAATTGTCAGATTATTCTCTCTGACGAAGTAATGTTTACTCCTCACATCTACATTCGATATGGGATCTTGTAGAGTAAAGTTCTCTATATCGAGACACAACTGTGCAGGGAGCAAGTCCTGATAATATAATTTTCAAGAACTCTCGAATCAACAATACGAATAAAAATCGGAGATGGGAATGAACAATCTAACCAGAATCATCCTCCTTGCTGCAAGGATGGCTTCTACTTTGCCTGAACACATAACAGCAAGATGTTTCTGTCGAGTACTATACGGATGACCGAGAGGAAAGTGAATTGTTGCCCGAGTCTCCTTCGATATTGCTACCTCAACACAATACCTTCATCTCGCATTCGCACAAATGTATTTATAAATTACACAACTATTGGGAACATCGCTATGATCATCCACCAAAAATATCCAAAAAGTGCATAATTTAATGTGAAAATAACTGACCAATACAGTCCCCTCAGGCTTACCCACAAGAATGTCTCTGTAAGCTGAAGGGAAGTCAATCACAGTGAGTACCTTAATCCATTGTATGTTCTACTTAGTTGTGGAAACAATACCTGCGCATCTTGAACATCTTCTGGCTTGTACAGTTTGGAGAGGAGAACGTTAACTGCACAGATAATAGCTCCTTCCTCAGATACAGCACCAACCACGACTAGCATTGGAGTCTGAGTTCATTATAGTGATTACGTTGCGAGCACTACCACTTCATTATACCTACATTTGGTGCAAGTAAATAAACTTACAGTTCTTTGTAGGGAGAATATGAGTGAGGGGAAGGGAAGGGTTCCATCTTTCTGAGCACATTCTAACCATTCTCGAGCACATGACAGATTCATGTTACTCTTCTGGAGCGGAAGAGTCACTGAGATCGTTGTCATTTCCTGGAAGATCACTTAATCTCATTGATAGCACGAACCAATCACTAACCCGAATACGTTGTCTTACGTGTTCAACTTCGTGCATTTTACCAGTAATCGTGACCTGTGAAAAATTCAGTATTCACTATTATTTGCTAATATACCAACCTGATTGACATACTGAAGAACGGTAGGATCCTTTTCAGGGAGACGAATGAGGGTATTAGACTCTCGTAGAAGAGCTGCCATTCCAGTCGAGACAGATGGACTGGCCAGTAGCTGATGATGCCCGGAGACCTCGATGCACAGAGTGACACGCATGTGATCCAACGTCACCTTAAGCGATGGAATGCATGGAATTCACATATATCAACTGAGAACCATCGGAAGTCTAGGCAAGTATGACCCCTTGCGTTGACATTGGTCGATCGTTGATCGCCTCTTCTGATCATATAGAAGCTTTGTTCTCTTTTGCTGCTCCTCTTGCATCTGGAAAATCATGTTTCAAACAGATCTACATCAATAACGCACGATAATAGATTGCTGTCCATCGTGGAAGAAATTAGTATCTTGTTGATCAACAGTGTAATGCTCCAGCCTTCGAGGATCACCTCTGTGCGAATAGTAATTACCGCGGTGATCATTTCTCCACTCGCCTCCCCCGTTCTGCATTCAATCTCTGGAAATAAATAACAACTTAAAAGAACGAAAAAAGAAACCAAAGCGGGGAAGAAATTATGAAAAATCATTCGAAATTAAGCAACTTTGTCATGCCAGTACTGTATCAGAAATAATATTTACCGCTGACTAAGTTCATGGTCCCGCAGCGAAAGTTCTCTATCGACTTTTTTTCTGGTCGTCCGAGGGATTGGAAGTGTGCTAGATATCTAGATTGATAGATGGTTTGTTCTGAAATGATTATCTCTTCCATGAAATTCGTAATATTTATTTTTGTTGCAGACCGTCATGCCCAATAATCACTACAACTGGCCGGGCTGGGGCTGGTCAGGATGGTTTCCCACTTCAACGAATATTGCTCCTGATCCAGGTATTTATTTTTATGGTGCTGATTTATTCAGTAATATCATTTTGAGCTGACATATCGTATATATGAGTTATGAGAGAAATCTTTTGTGTTTTTTTCTCGCATGCAGTAGTGCAATGTGCTCTTTTTATTTTGAAATAAATATTAATTTATTGCTTTGTATTTCCAAATTGCACTCAGACCCTTCTACGAAGATGGTCTAGGATCTCGTTGTCATTCTTGAATTGTGTGTCGAAGGGAACATCGTGTTTGCAACCGATTCTGTAGTTGATGGTCGAATTGAGACACTTTCCAGATCTCCACAGGAACCATTCATCTTCTCTCTGGAATTAAAGTTTAGTTAATGTTTATCATTGCGCTGATCACCTTCTCAATTTGATATGTGTAGAAATTGAAGCAAGCTCTATGCCCTTGGTCGACGTGTGCGATGAATACAGTATGACTCTTGGGACATACGAGATCGCAGTACTCTCGCTCTTCGCCCTTCGGACCTTCTTCCTACAATTGCCCTTGGATACTCAATACCCATTAGCCCTGGTCTCGCTGCGGCATCTCTCTACCTCTCTGTTGAATCTTTCCCTCCTTTCACTCGAATTGTGTAACAAGGAAAGTTGAAAGGTAGGAATAACCGTTTTGGAACGAACCTTGAAGCATCCAGTGCCAATGGGCAAGTCTCGTCCGTCTTCAAGTTCCTCATTCTTGAGTACCAAATGGCACGTTGCTTCATCTCCTCCTCCTCTGATGCTTCCAGAGGGAGTAGAACATTTCAGTTCACGATACTCTTAATATTTATCATTACTCGATGAATATCCTGATGAGAGTACTTACGGTGGTACGAATACACAGTAACTATGAGAAAGGTTGAAAGGAGGAGTGGTAGATGTTGCGACATTGTTATGGATGGGAATGGTCTGTGGCTGTCTGCACTCCTTTTATATACAAGGATGAGAGATGGCTCAACCGGTCTAATCTCCTTCGAGAGATATATCAAAGTGATTGTGTTTCTTGCTTGTGTATACATCATAAGTGGAATCTCATCACAACTCCTTCCCATCCATCGACCTTTCTTTTCCCCGAACGAGAGAGAGGCGCAGAGAAATGGAGAGAGATGCTCAATCATTACGAATAACCTCTACTTTATCACTCGCCCTTCACTTGAACTTGATCCAGAGTGTGACCCGACGTTCCCTCTCGTATCACAGCAACGTATCCTCGAGGAACCAATCACTATTTCGAGATACCAATCGAAAGGCAGTAAAAAGAGAAAGTTATCTTTGAAAATGATTCCTACGAGAATGTCAAAAAAGAGAAGGATGTGAGGCAACAATACAACAAGTGGGAAAGTGGGGAGTGATTAGCTCTGTTCGTTAACTGCGTGGCAAAGTAATCACTGTTCGTATCAAAGTAAGCTGTGATAAGCTTTCTCTCAACTCGTTACGACAATTGATCTCGAAGAGTATTTCAAGCGTACATTTTTCACCTCATATCTTACATAATTCCGATCTAATAACCGATAAGAATGAGATGTGTAGAGGATACGAGGAAGAAGTTGCATGTGTGACCTTATCGATTCAGTTTTTGAGGAACACCCTTGAGGTGGTCGAAAGAAGTGGGAGGAGTCAAGAGGTTCGGGCTCGGATAACTATGTCGATACCTAGAACTTGCTAAAAAGTGAGACGATGAGGGGAAGTATTTAAGGGCAACAGGGCGAGCAATCCTTAGCAGCATTCGCTCCTTCCTTCTTCCCCCAAGGTGAGTCGAGAACCATTCCCGTTTACTTATGATACTTTTCCCTTTGTATCTCTCCATGGAGATCATTACAGATGACTACAGGGATCTTCCTTGTATCCCTACTGCCACTTCTGGCCTTGTGAGTAACATTTGTTTTAATATCATATCTTATGCGTTACGCATGTGCAATTTCAATCTTTCAGATCAGCCCCGACACATGGTGGGTTGGATACAGACGCTTCCCTGCAAGGCAATGTTAGACGGATCGACACTCGATCTCCACAAGGCTACATCGATTCCCCTCTCTACTATAACCAAGGGGTTCACTTCGCTCCCACTCAGCAGTTCTACTACACGAATGATGCTCTGTGAGTATTGTTTCGTTTTTATTATTCATTCACTTCGTTTTTTTCATTATTCATTCACTCATTTGATATATTCAGACCATCAGCCATCGCTCCTGCCCATGTAGCCCCTCAGCCGACTCTTCCATCAACTGCCTATCTACACCCTTCAGTGCCCGTCTACACTGCCAATCAGGTGGCCTCTGCCTCCACTCATATCCACGTCGAGGCTGGTCCCGATGCTGACGTAAAGGCGTCTGGAGACGCCCGCGTCGATACGATTCCCGTCCCTGCAGCTGCTGCCGCTGCTCCCCTTCCCCTCGCCCCTACTCCTGTCCTTCCTGCCGCCCCTGTCGTCCCTGCAGTCCCTGCCTTCCCGACTTCCCCCTACGAACTGACTGCCCCAGTCTTCCACCCTCTCCCTCTTCCTACTCCAACCATCGTCCCATCTCCCGTCGAAGTACCCGTTCCTTCTCCTGTCGCCGTCCCTACTCCCTTCGGATTCCCCATCGACACTCCGATTGCCTTCCCCTTTCCTATCGACACTCCCGTCCCTTCCCCCGTCGAATTCCCTCAGCCCGTAGCTGCTCCCTTCAGAGTGGATGTACCTGTCGCCACCCCCGTTGACGTTCCCACTCCCGTCCCTGTGCCTACTCCCGTCGAGGTTCCGGTACCTCAGACCATTGACGTGCCCGTGCCTGTTCCTCAGCCTCCTACCATCATTGAGAAAGTTCGCGTGCCGGTGCCTATCAATATCCCGGTTCCTACCCCGGTCGATGTACCCGTTCCAGTGGATGTTCCCGTTCCGGTTGACGTTCCTGTCAGAATCGAGGTTCCCCAACCCGTTCCTGTCCAAGTCCCAGTCGATGTTCCCGTCCGAGTGAATGTGGATGCTCCCTTCGAAGTCAAGGTTCCTGTGCAGGTTCCCGTTCCTCAGCCCGTCGACGTTCCTGTGCCCGTGCCCGTTCCTCAGCCTCCTAAGGTAAATTTCGAAAAATTTTTTTTAATCATTATTATCCTGTCCGTATAATATAACAACTTCTTTCTTTCAGGTGATCGAACGACCAGTGCCCGTGCCCGTGCCTGTTCCTCAGCCTGTGCCAGTCCCTGTCCCTCAGCCCATCATCGTTCCTCCTCCTGCCATCCAACAAGTAGCTGTCCACACTCCAGTCAACGTGGCCGTGCCTCAACCCGTGGATGTCTCCATTGATGTGCCTACACCTGTTCCCGTCGACGTTCCAGTACAGATTGGAGTACCTCAACCGGTTCCTCAGCCCATCCCCGTCCAAGTATCCGTCCCTACTCCTTTCGACGTGCCTACTCCCTTCAACATGCACACTCCCGTTTCCGTCCCTCAACCCTACGATGTCCCTGTGGCTCATCCAGTGGCTCTCCCTCCTCAGATCATCGAGAATCCCGTGGCTGTTCCTCAACCTGTGCCCGTACCTCAGCCGATTGCAGTTCCCACTCCCTTCATCACAACCACTCCACTCCCTGCTGTTGCTCCCATTGTCGAACCCGCCATAAGGGTGACTGCTCTTCCTTACGATAATCCTGCTCTCCCTGCAGTATCTGTCACTCCTATCACTGCACCTCTCGTCGAGAGCCCTCCCACCTCCTTTGGATACGATGTCGCTGCCCAACCTGCTCCCGTCGCAGCTCCAGTGGTCGAGGCTGCCCCAGCTACTGTCGGATACGACTACTCCACTCCCTTCGTCCCTACAGCACCTGCTCCCGTGGCTGCACCCGTAGTTGAGGCGGCTCCCGCAGCTCTTGGGTATGACTTCGCTCCAGTAGCAACTCCTACCGTTGACCCCGTTCCATTCGCTCTCCCCCAAGGATATGAACTTCCCGTTGCTGGCTCCGCGACTCCCGTGCTCAACTACCCGCAGTACCTTCCTGCCACTCCCATTCCAGTCGCTACTCCCATCATCTCCCCACCTCCTGCTATTCAGCAAGTACCCGTGCCATCACCCGTTTCTATCCCTGTTCCCACACCTGTTGATATCGCTGTTGCTACGCCTCAACCCTTCGATGTGCCTGTGCCTGCTCCTGTCGAATTCCCTCAGCCCGTAGCTGCTCCCTTCAGAGTGGATGTACCTGTCGCCACCCCCGTTGACGTTCCCACTCCCGTCCCTGTGCCTACTCCCGTCGAGGTTCCTGTACCTCAGACCATTGACGTGCCCGTGCCTGTTCCTCAGCCTCCTACCATCATTGAGAAAGTTCGCGTGCCGGTGCCTATCAATATCCCGGTTCCTACCCCGGTCGATGTACCCGTTCCAGTGGATGTTCCCGTTCCGGTTGACGTTCCTGTCAGAATCGAGGTTCCCCAACCCGTTCCTGTCCAAGTCCCAGTCGATTTTCCCGTCCGAGTGAATGTGGATGCTCCCTTCGAGGTCAAGGTTCCTGTGCAGGTTTCCGTTCCTCAGCCCGTCGACGTTCCTGTGCCCGTGCCCGTTCCTCAGCCTCCTCAGGTAATGATATTTTCAGTAACACTGTTCGATTTTTTCTGATATTATGTCGAGAAAATATGCTGTATCGTTCAGGTGATCGAACGGCCCGTCCCTCAGCCAGTGCCCGTGCCTCAACCCGTCCCCGTGCCCGTCCCTCAGCCAGTGGCCATCCCCACTCCAATCTTTGCCTCTCCTGCTCCCATCATCACAGTGACTGCTGCCCCTATCGTATCCCCCGCTCCTCACGTCCTTCCTTCCATTGAACAGACTCCCCTCTCCTTTCCTACCTTCGAAACAGCTCCCGTTGCTCTTCCCACCATCGAAGCTGCCCCCCTCGTTGTGCCGACAGTGGAGGCCGTAGCTCCTGTTGCTCTTCCCATCTCGGAAGACCTCGTGGTCAGACAGTCGAACGAGGGTCTGGGATCTCAGAATCAGCGTACGATCATCTCTAATCTTCACAATGGTCGTCCTCGTATCATCGTCTCTCAGAGACAGAGCATTGGGAAGAGACTTGCTGCTCTCGAAGCTGAGATCGCAGCCGAAGTTGCCAGTGATCTACTCGTTCCTGCCATCGCTGAACTACCTCCTGCAGCTGCTTCAGCTGTCCCTGCTGCACCAGTGGCTGCACAACCATTCCAGCCACCATTCTTACAGGGAGGATTCCCCTTCGGATTCCCTTTCAAGAACTAAGTAGGAACTTGAGTAGTCTGTTAGGTAGTTAGTGTATTCATACCATCTCAAAAACGAGTGCCATTCGAAGCTTGGCTCGACTCTTCCTCTACGAGCATTGATCTCCCGTTGTTGTCACTTAGCGACTAGTAATTTTATTGTTGACGATGTCATCAACTGTCTGTACATTGAGGTTCGCCTTATATATTTCATGCGAGTATGCATGCTATTTATTATTTTCGTGTTAATATTGTGCTGTCGACAAATGAATCGTATGTTTTTAAACAAAGAGGTCAATTTCTTACACATACTATGTTCACACATTTCAAGGAATGGAGATGACATTGAATGGGTAATTGGAAGGTCGAGAGTCACTTCCATCCTTGAGCATTTGATTAGCTAATTTAGCCTCCGGCATTACTTTTCAAATCGTTGTTTTGATAATTTCCCATTCAATGAGCTCAATGGTGGAACGTCATTTCAACATTCTAACCTAAAGAGTTACGCGTGACATGAATACTTTTGTCTACATAGATGAAATAAATCTGGTATTGGACTCTTAAGAAGGGGCATTTCCACAGGATAAAATCGATGGGCGTCTCTGATTGACCCCGATCTCTCCATTTAGTACGCTCTCTTTCTCTCGATCAAGACTGAAAATGGACTGTACACTCTATCACCTCTTTCTCTCTTACTAGAGTGAGAGGTGGAGATCCGCGCCAAAATATTTCCTCATTCGTATATTCCCGCTTTTTATGAGACCTACCATTTTTCTTTAATTTGAATTTTTCAATTTTTTAAACTTCCATATTTCTTGGGGTTTTTTAAACAATTGATCTTACATTTTTTTACATTTAGACTTACAATTATTATACTTTCTTTTTTTAGCTATGGCGTCTCAGCCCGATCTCACAGCAGCCCCGAATGAGGCAGATAATTTAATGGAGATGATAGGAGGAATGGGAGGAATGGTACGGTTATTGTTGCTATGTAACAATTTTCAAAGAGAATGGAGAATACTTTCTATTCATTCTTTTCCCATATTCGCACATATCGAATCCAGACGAGATTTTTTTTTACTTTTCAGGATGGAATGAACCTGATGATTCAGCACATGCTGCAGATGCAGCAAATGCAGCTGCAGCCAGATTCACACTCTCAAATTAGTGTATCGGATACGGTAAGTGATTGCGAGTGTGGTATAGTGTCATATCATCTGATTTTGTAGGCATCTGCATCATCATTAGAAGAAGGAAAGAATGGATCATCATCTCAATCATCTGGATTCCATACTCCATCTCATTCAGTCTCACCTCCACACGAAGGAATGGATCAAAATGTGGAAAGTATCATAGAGGCCATTCACAATGATATTAAGTGAGACCCTATTTTGCATGTCCCTTCCCTTCTCCCTCTTCATCCCCCATTCGACTATGATTCAGAAGCTGAATACATGCTAATCATCAACGTGGGCATCTAATTCCATTCACATGACTAACACTCTCCAGTTATTGTACTTTCTTCTCCCTTCTCGGTCCAGATTACTTGTTCAATTCATTCATTTCAGTGGTCGATCGAGTCCTTCTCCACAGAGAATGATGGTCTAGATTACTTGTTCAATTCATTCATTTCAGTGGTCGATCGAGTCCTTCTCCACAGAGAATGATTCCCTCTTCATCTCAATCATCTAATAGAGAATCATATATGGAATGTTTCACATCTTCGAATGATGAGGAAGTGAGAGCTCTCGTGTATTCTCTCTTCGTTGTCAGTAAAGGAACAACCAAGGATGGATATGAGAAGTATGTTTATTCCTGATTATTAATTGTCTATTCCGAATATAGGCACTACAGGTTATTGCTTCTTTCCATTTCAGTTTCGAATGTTTCACTCGTACGAAGAACAAGTGTCGATTTAAGGTTCGAGTCAAGAGGAGAGACGATGGAGTGTACGTTCACAAGGGATTGTGTCATATGCATTTCCGCTATGTTGATGATCTTTAAGCTTCTTTGTTATAGCCCTTGGAATTGTGATGCTAAATCACTTAGACATAATTGTTATTGTTCAGGTTCGTCGTTGAAGAGAAAGGATGTCACTCTCATTCATACGAAGGAAAGGAATTCAGTTCGCAGGGACTTCCCAAGTAAGTTCACATTCTTACTTGGTCTTGCAATATCTCGTGAGATTCGGCACTTCTCGAAAGGCGCCTCTCTCTTCTTTAGCGCCCGCTCGCTCACTCCCCTGGGTCTCCCTTGTAGCGCAGTCGGGTGCGCTCTAACCCCACGTTCGTGAGGCTGTGGGTTCGGATCCCCTGGTGTGCAGCAAAAGTGCGTTGATGATCAACGATGCCTAATATCCTAAACATAAGTAGTGTAGACGAAATGATAGGACTGAGCACTTTTGCCATTTTTTTTAGTGCGCTAATGATCAACGTTGCCTGATATCTTAAACATAAGTTGTGTAGACGAAATGATAGGACTGAGCACTTTTGCCATTTTTTTAGTGCTTTAATGACCACGAACAATGGAGCCTAATTATGGAAGGTCTTAATCAATGATAGATTCAGTATTTTTTATATTAAATATTAAATTGTCAGGCAAATTCGTGAGATCGTAGACAAGTCGTTCTCTGAGGGATGGACGAACGAGACGAGACAACAAGCTGTTGACGAATGCGTACGTTGATATTATATTCCATATTTGAGTATGTATTTAAGGTGTCTCGTCATGGATTTCCTCCGAATCCTCGAATGAATCGTCAGATTGATAATCGTCTTTCATATCTTCGTCGTACGAAGAATATTTCCTCTAGTCATTCAATGGTTCCCTCCAGTCTTTCCATTGGTGCATCTTCTTTCCCTTCCTTCCCTAATTCTGCTCTTGCTTCTCTTCTCGAGAATCCATCCGATACTTTTCCCTCTATCGATGTAAATGCTCTTGCACAACTAATGGTAGCTCAACAGGAGTCAATGGCTTCTGGTTCCTTCCCTTCTAATCCCAACTGAAACATTCTTTACTTTATATTCACACCTGATGTTGATTTATCCTAGACATACTTTCATATGTATTTTGTAGCTTTTGTACCATGTCTCCGTTTGGAATAGTCTTTCACTCGGTAGATCAGATCGATCTCTTATCTGTTACTACCATGACTCCCCCGACTACTACCAAATACCGTATTTTTGCTTTATAATCAACTTTCGTGTGACATGCATATCGTTTGTATTCTCTTCATTCTGATTTTTCCTGCTTCATTTCACCCAAGTTAACCGATTGAAATACAAATGTTGAACATGGAATGTCAAAATCTGATATACAACCAACAGCCTATATAACATAGAAACTACATATGAAAACAGTATATAAGAAAGGTAGTGACTATCGTACAATTTCTATCTTCTACTTACGAGCAGCGAACTCGGGAAGAGACTGCTTGAGTGCATCAGGAAGGGCATTCAAATAATCAGAGTGTTTAACCTGCAGTGGAAGATGGGTGATAGAAAGGGAGGGGGAAGCATACCCATGGAGCAGTTGCCAATACTCCACCTGAATTACCCTTCTGGATATCAGATGAGTAGATTAGAGGACGACCAGAGATATCTGTCAGAGTACCTCCTACAAGGAAATTACATTAAACATACACAATATGATATATAGGCTAACGACGTACCAGCAGCCTCTAGGATAGCCTGAGGTGCAGCAGTGTCCCACTTCTTACAACCGGGACTGGCAAAGACATAAGCTGCTGCTCCCTCCAACACTTTGAGCACCTCAACACCATCGATTGAGATGGAATAATCGACAGATCAACCTTGAATCCGGCTCCGCCCACTCGAAGGACACTCGTGGAAAGACCGCGTCGTTCCAATTCCTACATCAAGAATCATTCCTCCTTCCTACCGTATTCTTTACCTTGAGTGCCTCCTCTACCGTAGCCGTGCCATGACTCTTCGTTGTCACGATAACTTTCTCATTCTTCTCCTTGGCAACTTCAATTCCATGAACTCCCAATCCCTTTACAGCCCAGATTGTTCTACTCTCTCCAGTGGGGAAAGACCACGGTTGATGGATGACTCCTCCCACCACTGATCCCTATAATACACAAGTCAAGAAATCGAACAATCGAATTCGTCATCACAACATTCGGAGCATCATGAATCCAAAAGCAGAACAAAGGAAAAGGAAGACGTCACTAATCCCTATCCAAGTGTCATAATCACAAACCTTGTATGCGATTCCGATGAGTACTGTCACTTGCTGAAGAGTGGCTGGAAACACATGGTATTCTTAGTCGTCTATCATACGTCACCACTTAGATCAACTTCCGTACTCACCAATGCAGGTCTTGTCTTCAGCTCTGGCCAATTCAGTAGTTCCATCGAGGGGATCAACCCATACAACGACGTCATTCGATTCTTCGATCGAAGAAAGATCAGAAGGGAAAGAAAGATTGAGAACATCAAGAGAAGCTCCATCTTCCAATACTTCCACTTTAGATACTTTCTCCTGGAATGGATGTATCTCCTTCCATTCCCCATCTCTCTCCTTACCTCTTCCCCAATGATGCAAATGTTCTTGAACTTCTTCTGTAGACTCTGGACGATAAGATATTGTGCAGCTCTATCAGCTTCAGTTTGGGGATCGTAAGCAGTTTCTGATCCCTTGTCGATCACTCCCAAATCTCCCTTCGCAAGAATACTCTGGATGATACAATTCATTTCAATCGAATATGTGATTGATCAACCTTCATGAGACTTCCAGCCGATTGGGATACTTTGACAGAAGAGGCAACGAGACGAGAGAGGAAACAAGCTTTTCCATACATTTCACTTTCTGTTCCACTCATTTCCTGGATATCTCCCACTGCAATTCCAGTGATTCTATAATAGTATCATTCAACGACAAATACTCGTCGCGTTCCAAACACTAATCAGATACATGCAAGGGAATGATACGAGCCATATTACATTTATCACCGTATCGCAAGTAAACATAAATAGATCGGATATTGGAAGAAGAATAAATAACGGGGAGGTGGGGCAACGGTTCTTTCAATCGATGGACAGCGTTATCTCTCACGACAGTGTGAGGGAGGAGGGAGGAGAGAGGGAAAGGGGAGGAGTCACTCTCAATCCTCCATATCTTCCTCTTCCATCTTAGTCTTCGCCCATTGCTCTGCTGCCTGTACCGTCGGACGAGGAATTGACTGAGAAAAAGATTAGAGAAAGAAACACAATCGTAACAGTGTAAAGTGATATAAATGATAACCTCATGTTTTCCTCCAGTCTTGTCTCCCACCCATCCCATCTCAATGTGTACTTCTTTGTCCTTTCCTTCCTCTCGAATCGCTACTACGATACGAGCTGCTTCCTGCAAAAAACATACATATTTTTAGTAATGTATAACATTTCAAAATCATAATTTATAATATTTATAATATAATAATTTATAATAAAATATTGAATTAAATTTTGCACTAGACTATTACTTCATAAAATTCTGAGGAAAACAATAAATATTGAGGGATATAATATTATATCGTACCTTGACCATGTCCTCAAGAGAGAGATCGTCGAGCTTCAACTTCTCGATCTCGGCCTGAATATAAATAAGCCAATCATGTTAAGAAAATGGAAGTATATAGATAGTTTAGGGAAGGATATTCCTCGAAAAACTTGCTTCTTCAAATGTATTATCTTTCAAGTAGATGTACAGTGAATAAAGATAATCGTGTTCAAACCTTGGCAGCCTGTCGATGCTTTCCAGTTGCCCATGCGCGGTACTCGTACGAGAGACCCGATGGCTCGATGAGATAGAGGGAACCACCCTTCTAAAATGGTTTACACATTAATAATGAATTGTTGAAGAAATACTAATAATAATAAAGATCGAACCTTCTCATCCCACGAGGAAAGGAATGCGGAGACTCCAAATGGTCTGCTGATGCCCAGAGTGAAGATGTGGACGTATTCAGCAACCTGCAAATAATATGCAATCACTACTCATCACATATTTCACTATTCCGTATATGGATTAAATTATGTAATAGTTGAATATACAACTAGCCATTGAGACTGCACTAGGGTTCTTGTATTTGAAAGTACTATTGAAAAGTTCACTTAAAAGTTTACAACCTCATTCTTCACACTCTCTCCTCTCGAAAGGAGTCTAATTCCTTTGTTCGCTTACTGGAATCTCCATTAAGGGACCCCTAGATCACTCTAACACTATACTGAATAATCAAAAAATACTCACAGCATTGGCGAGCTTCTTAATGGTGATAGGCTCTCTGTACTCCTTGAGGTACTTCTGTGCCTCTCTTACTGCATAGTCTTTCAATGCACGGCAATCAGGGTAGACACCAGCGAAAGCACCTCCCACCTCCTCGTTCAGATTTGCCATTCGAGGATTCGCATTCTTGAAACAATTAACCGATGATTAAAGGATGCATTTAGAAGAAACTAACTTCGACGTAGCACTTGGATGCGATGACTTTGTCGATAGCAGTTACAACTCCGTGCTTTCCGCACAGGGCCACCATCGTGTTGCCATTATCAACTGCCTTCTGGGCATACTCAACTGAAATAGGAATAAATAAATATGATTTGAGAAAAAAGGAAATGACGGGCTAGATTGGAAAACGTACTCTGAAAAATTCTTCCATCTGGTGAAAAGGTCGAAGCAGCAAGATCGTATCCAGTACCGATAGAACTCATACCTGATGAACATTAAATAAAACACATAAATCACACACAATTAAGGATAAAGTAAAGCTAAAAACAAGCGAGCATGCTGACAAGTGTAGGACGATGACAAAATTTTGAATCTTCGGACCGGAAAGTCGAAGAGCCGGGAAATTTCAAATTCTCAACTATAGCATTCTTCAGAATACACCACAACTCAAAGTTTGAATTTTTGTACGGAGATTACTGTAGACAAGTAGGGACGGCAACGATGTTTACAGATGCTCAAAACAATTCACAAGTTTATGTGCAAACGGAAGCTTACCTTACCCCATTTCATGTTTTCAATTTAGTTTTTCAAAAAAAGTCAAAAATAAAGAGAAAAACAGCAAAATAAGGAGGCACGAAACCCGACGATTTGAGTTCAAGCGGAGCGCATCGCGTGTCATGTTTATTACAGATCTATCGCAAACTGAGTGGGAATCGTGAACTGATTTTTATTAAGTATTTTAATGTCCTTGATCCTCCTTGATCAAATCCTTGATCCTACTTCTCCCCACATCAATTGACGCATTTTTGTCGAAGGGCATGGCAGAAAATGTCCTCCAGACGATCGATAAAGGTACTCAAAGCTAAAGTGCATAGCTCAAGGGCTTAACTACTGTATTCGCGATGTGTCATGAACGTTACTTATTTTCGAAATTCATTTACTCAAAATCTGCTTAGAGATTATTTTCAATATTTTCAAAATATTTACGAACCGTCATCCTAAAACTATCATAAAAAAATAATAAATAATCTCTAAGCAGATTTTGAGAAATTCCATAAAATGCATAATCACAACGTTAATTTGCCGAACTTTGCCGACCTCATTCTCGTAAATTTTAGTGTTATCCTCTTTTCTGTTTTCATAATCATTTTTTGTGCATCTGAATCTATAAATACCAATAGAAATATGAAACAAATATTAGTTTTGAAAACACTCCATTTTTTGCAAGGCATCGTACCACTTCCTGTTTGCCTCTTTAAATATCCTGTCATTTTTAATATGCACTTTTTATTATCCTTTATCAATTATACTAAATAAAATAGAACAAAATAAGTGATATTTATTTTTAAATGACAAAATAAAAATAGGCATGAAATTTGAAAAAAGATTACGGTAGATTGGAAAGAAAAACGTCGGAGGGTGTAGTCCAATAATCCGTACTCAAAAATTCGCGTCGCCGTCCCTATAGACAAGAAATCGATAGAATCATCATTTATATTATATTTATTTATCAGTTTGATAGTGTGAAACTCAGTGTTCCTGAGTTTTCTCGGTCCTGCGGCTTCCCTCTTCGGTGGCAGTTTGAGTATTCTCGACATCTCTCTCACGACTAGACGAACTGTTCTTATTGGTCTCGTGATGTCTGAGAAGCATTCGAGCAGATTCAGTCTTGCCCTTATCATCCTTCGGCTCCTGAAAGACAACTTGAAATCGATATTCAATTTAATAATCTCACTCTGGGATCAGTGGCGAATAAGAGAATAGCCTGCATTATTGCAATGAAGACAAACCATGCAGCAGCCCCATACGTGTACACCTTAATCAATCATCTATTCAGTGATAGAAAATGCACTACCTGAGCAAGAGTGTTCATATACTTGGGATCGAAGTAGACAGAATTGCCGACCAACCGCGTTCCATGTTCCATTTGGATGAGAATGATGGGCCATCTCTCTCTCTTCATTCATATCTCTTCAATTAATTGTGTTACCCTTCTTTGCAGTCTTCTCTCTCTACACTGTGATCTCATCGTATTCTCTTCTATGATTGAAATGTCTTCCCATCCCTTCGTAATCAGTCTCTTATCTCTTCGACCCTTCGTGGCCTCTAATCACTCTCCCTTTCTTCTCTTCTCTTCATCTCTTTCTCAACGATGAAAGGTCTTCCCGATGCAATTCATTTTCGAACGAATGTCACCCTTTCTGCACTTTCCCGTAAGTTTTCCATTGACTGTTCCATTCTAAACAATTCCCAAAGATTCACAAAACCTCAAAACTTTTTTTTTTTTTTTCAAATTTTTCGACATAAAACGTTAAACTTTTAATCCCTTCTCGGAAACTAATCTTAATCCCAACATAATCAGTCCATTCTCTTCTCAATCTCTTTCTTTTCTTCAGCAATAGAGAAGAAACATTCATTGATGGCCCGTCCTCCTTCTTCATTCTCCAATCATCGAACGACTTCCCTCAACTCACCCATTCCGTACGAAAATTTAATTCAAACTATTACCTATAGAGAATTCCTTCAGATTCGAAATCTCGATGTTGAATGTATTGCAAGGGCAGATATTGGGATGGGAAGAAAGAAGAGAACTGGCGCAAATTGTAGCTAGTCTTCCTATTCAGAATAAGAAGAAATTGATTGATTTTATTGAGGGAACGGTAAAAATGTTTCTCTTTCTGTCAATCCATAATCAATCGATTCAGAAGGGTGCCTCTGACTCAGCTGTAGAGAATAACGCATGTAAAGTATTCCAATGTACTCCCTCTCAATTGGGAGATATTCTCGAAAGAGAAGATGGAGTTGATCAATTGACGGAACACTTTCAAGTAAGAGAACTTCCCGGTGCAATTCCACCATTCATTCATTGTAGACTCTCGTATCCGAATTGATACCAACAGCCGAAAGTGTTTTGTATCCACTACAGGTATGATCTCATCCCTTTCCCTCTTTCATCATTCTCATTCAGACTTCATATCGGGATTTCTCAATTCGTCGAATAATTCTTCGTTCATTTCGTGATCAAGTTCTCCTTCGAATATTCGAACATTCTCTTTCTCCCTCACGAATTCCCCGATTGGAACATCTTATATTCACTGTTCTATTCGAATCTCATGATAACTCGATAGAATATGCCCGATTCGAGAAATGTTCGAGTGTTATTCTAGGCAGAGATATTTGAATATTCTTGTCTTCTCATTGTATGATTGTACATAATCATATAGGGTATAATCGCCTTTCTGAGTCATAATCGCGTGTGATAAAAATGAGTGGAGAAACAAAGAAACGGAGAAGAAAAAGGGAGGTCATGAGATGGAGAATCCCGAGTGGAAAGAGAGAGAGATCAGGGGAATGGAGGGAGGGGGGAGGAGAGGGAGGGGGAGGGGGCGGTAGACTACAGACAGACGTATGTAACTTCTTCTCGAACACACGATTGACATTCGACTTTGCAGCAATAAATGAACTTGCAATTACATTTCTCGGTGAATGTCTTGACTACTCTCTTGAATCCACGACCACAACACATCTGCAATACATGAATGAGTGAGAGGGGAGGAGAGGGGGGATGAGGATACTCTCGCCCTTTTTCTGTCTAATCACATAATACAATACTTCTATTCTTATCTGGTCACGTTTCTCTCTGATTCTTTGTGTCTTTGTGCGATTTTTGAATCAGATTTCTCCTTTCTTAGTCAGTTTATTTTGAAAGGTGTCAAATATTCAAGGGACTTTGAAGGCTTCACGAACCGAATAAAGACTTCGATTGATCAGTATAGAATTAAAAATGAAAACCAACCAATTGGCATCCATCCATAGCCATTGAAGTGTGATTGCATTCTCTTCCTCTCGTACCGAGAAATCCCTTGGAATGATCAGTATTGCAGTAGTCAGGAGATGGTTTCATATACACCTTCAATTGTCTCTTTATTCTCTTTGCCCCTCATTATTCTTCATACCAAATCAGCATGAGTGTGTCTCTTCAGATTTCCATGTTTCATCATCATTCTCGTTTCATCTCCTTTTCTCGTCAACATCACTTCTGATGCACCATCGAATTTCTCTTTCATTATCTCACCGATGTGACTGCAATTTCAACAATGAAATCTTCTCAAAACGAAAATAACTCCTATCATCAAGGATAAAAATATACCGGAAAGTAGGCATGGCCATCCAACACGTCTTCACTTCACAACTTCCACTCATTCCATGACATTTACATTCTCTTCGAAGCGATCTTTCAATGACCTACATCAGAGAATATCAATCAATTCCCATTGTCTCACTAACTTCTCTTCCTGCTCGATTATTGTGAAGATTCACTCTCGATTCTTCTGATTTATTCTTCACTCGCTCTGATGCATCGATGAATTCCCTGAAACAATGTTCAACAATGTAACTGAAACATCGCGTACGAAAACCTGGATACTCCGATTCCATAGTGAATGTTGTCTGAACATCCTTCGAATTCAAATTGTTGTTTCGCCTGAATGGCAAGAATCTGGAGGAGTAAAGAGAGAAGAGAGAGTAAAGAGAGAGAGAGAGAGAGAGAGA